>JAJHSJ010000001.1:56362471-56493245 GCA_021015155.1 Magnolia officinalis
GGGATGTGTACATCTAAACCGTCCATCTGTTGGACGAGCAACAGCTAGCTACTGTAGTAACATCATCAAGTTCCGTGGGCCATGCCATGATGTATATGATGTAGCCCACACCATTCAGATGGATGGACGGTGGGCCACGCCGTGATGTATATGTTATATCCAGCCATCTATCAGGTGGACCACACTGCAAAAATCAGTGGAGATTGAACGTCCACCAATGAAACTGTTTGGGATCACAGAAGGTCTGGATCCATATGAAATTTTTTTTCCCTTTTAATTTAGGCCTTGGTGACCTTATGAACAGATTGGATGGAAAATAAATGTTGTGGTGGGCCTTGGGAATTTTTAATGGTGGAAGTCATTATCTCCACTGTTATTTGTGGCATGGTCCAGATGATCTTCCGATATGATTCATTTTTTTTGGGAAATACTCTAAAATGATCTCTAAAAATAGATGAATGGTGTACATGGTGCGGCCCGTGGATGTGGCCCACATGATGTATATGAGGCCCATTTGATGAGGCCCAGGTGATGTATTTGTGGCCTATTTGGCGAGGCCTAATATGATGCATTTAGGGCCCATTTGATGAGGCCGGATGTATATTGGCCCATTTGTTGAGACCCAATATGATGTATTTATGGCCCATGTGTGAGGCCCGATGTGATGTATATGTGGCCTATGCGATGAGGCCCACTTGATGTATATGAGGCCCATGTGATGCGGCCCATTGCGATGTAAGAGGCCCATGTGATGCGGCCCATTGCGATGTAAGAGGATCATGAGATGTGGCCCATTGTGATGTATATGTGGCCCATGAGTGAGGCTCATTGTGATGTATATCAGGCCCATGTGATGCGGCCCATTGTGATGTGTATTAGGCCCATGAGATGAGGCCCATTGAGATTGTATGTGGCCCATTATGATCGTATAAGGCCCGTTGTGATTATATGAGTCCCGTTGTGATTGTATGAGACCCACCGTGATGTATTTGTTATACAGACGCTGTCTACCCATTTTAGGCCATAAACCCCGCCGACTTATGTAGGCGCACCTTGTATGAGTGATGGGCCCATGCCATCTATCCATCTCCTAGATATTTGGAGGGCCGAGGGCCCCATTACGATTCCGATTTCCAAATGGGCCACACCTTGGGAGCAATGGTGGTTAAATGTCCACCGTTGGGAACCATCCTAGGGCACACCATGAAGCCCATCTCCACATCCTCTCTTTTACGCCTGTTGGGGCACAAAAATATATATATATATTTCTCTCTCTAGAAGTCTCAATGCACATCCATCGCAGGCCCTTGCTGAGAAGTCCCTGATTGTGTGCCCCTAGTTGTGCGCCCAGGGTTGTGCTCCCCTACCTAGATTCTTGTTGTGCGCCCCTACCTGCATTCCTGCTGTGCGCCCTTGCCTGGACTCTTGTTGCGCGCCACCCCTGCTGAAGACCTACTGTGCGCTGGAAGCTGTTGTGCACTACTAGAAGCTGGTGTACGCTGGAAGTTGCTGCGCGCTGGAAGCTATTGCACGCTGGAAGCTGTTGTGCGCTGGAAGCTACTTTACGCTAAAAGCTACTACACGCTGGAAGCTGTTGTGCGCTGGAAGTTGTTGCTCGCTAGAAGGCGTTGCGTGCTGAAAGTTGTTGCGCACTAGAAGCTGTTGCGCGCTGGAAGGCATTGCGCGCTGGAAGGCGTTGCGTGCTGGAAGTTGTTGCGGGCACCTTATTGTGCGCAAATAGCCTTCACATGTGCGAGACGCCTATAAATACCCCTCTCCCATCTTCATTTGGACAGACGGAAGTTGGAGAGTCTCAAGGAACTCCCGAAGGAGAGAAAAAAGTAGAGCATGATGGAAGATCCATACAACGAAATTATGGCACAACAGAATTATAACACAACCCAAGTTCATAAAGTTTCCATCTTTTATTAGATTGTGCACTAGTCAGTATGCTTGCCCAAAATGCCATTTCCTTGATCAAGTACGCCAGTTGCCGGATTCATAAAGGGAAAGTAAAGGAAATATGAAGCACAGAGAAAGAGCTCCAGGAGAGAAGAGTATGTTTGTACGACTGAAAGGATAAGTGAAAGAACGATCAATGCCTATCACACAACCAAAAAAAAGGCTTTAAGTCTGCATGACTCATCTGTCTTTGCGATGAACAATGAAAGCGTCGACATACTGCTAAAATTGCCACTGAACTGTCTTCTCTTTCATTCATTGCGTTGATTAATTGTACTTTGTTTTCAGAATCAAGGGAATCCGAGGATGTAAATGAACTCAGAATGAATAGATAACTTGTTATCATTGTTCTCTCACTCTTTCTTTGTTATCATTGAATAAATCCCCCAAATCAAACACATTTGTTTTCTTGTCGAAACAAAATGATGACTCTGCTGGGGAAACTTTACAATGATAACTTAGAGAATATTCAGAGAACATTTATCACTTTTTGGCGTCTATATAGACTCCAAAATGACGACTCTCAGTGGGAACATCCTCCCCTTCATCTCTAAAAATAAAGTATAATCTTATTTAAATAAAATAACTAACACTTTGTTCTGAATGATAGATATACCTAAGGCTGTTCACGAGTCAAGCTAGCTTGAAAAGCTCGCTCGACTCAGCTCGAGTAAGCTCGGATTGATTCGGCTCGAATGACCGATTCAAGCTAAGCCAAGTTAATTATTTGAAGCTCGAGTTGAGTTCAAGCCAAGTTCGACCAGGGGGCATTTCAACTCGACTCGACTCGAAGCTCGAACTCGAGCTCGAGCTCGACTCGATTAATAAATATATTAAATATTATATTATATTATATATATATATATATATATAATATAAGTTTTAAGTTTAAACTTAAAAATAAAAATAAAAATAAAAAACAAACCCTAGAGTCTCTGCAGGACCGCACGCACTCCCTTCCCTTTCCCTTTCTTCTCTTTCTCTGCCCACTGTCAGCCGCACGCCCGCCCCGACCACCACCACCAGTTTTCATTTCAGCTCCACAATAGTATGATTTCAATCTCTTGAGATCTACTTCTTAGGCGAGAAACCCAAGAAATTTGAAATGGGTTCTTCTCAGATTTGTTAGAGCTTCAAGGAAATCCAATGATCTGATTGGCTAGAGCTCTTTACTTGGATTTCTTATCTGTGTTCTACTTTGTTTCTTTTCTAGTACTTGGATTTCTGCTGGTGGAAGAAGATCAAGAACAGATCGGTTCTTACAGGTTTCCTCATTCGATTCGAAGCTTTGTTTGGTTTTTTTATTGGGTTTTGCTTTGATTTTCTTAAGATTTTTGAATTTTTCATCAATGGAGGAGGATCAAGAACAGAATCCATTACTCTCTCACCCAACAAGCTCGAGCTCGACTCGAGGTAAACTCGACTTAACTCGAACCACTAGCTCGACTCGAACTCGACTCGACAGCTTTGGCAAACAAGCCAAGCTTCAATGTTGAGCTCGTGGCCAAGCTCGAGCTCGAGCTCGAACTCGAGTACATCATGGACAAGCCAAGCCAAGCTTGGCCCACCTCGACTCGATTCGGCTTGATGCCCACCTCTAGATATACCGCAACGACCTTTTTCCCGACTAACGTGGTTGTCTACTTCGCATCCAACGGATTTCCACAAGAAAGTATCAGAGAAGATCAAATCAGTTGCGATCAAGGACAGATAATATCAGGTAATATTCGAAATAGTTTTTGCTTCAACTGTAGCACAACAAGACGATGAAGAACGGATGATAGCGACATCTAAAAAAATGAAAGGGTTCGATCTGTCGCGTATGGATAACAGGTCGACCATGTGAAATGTTATGAGGCGCGGTTTTACCTCACTCACTCAATTCATCCTCCTCGATGGCATCAGCAATGCAGTTTTCACTTTCTCCTTTGATATTAGTACATTCGAAGTGTACAGAAAAGAGAAAATTTGCCAGCAAATGTTGATCAATCTGCATCAGATGAGCATGTTACTGAAGAAATCCCTAATTTTCTAACAGCGACTACCGTGAACAACAGTAAACCTTAAGGAAAGCCTTCTGATGAGAAGTTAGTTCGACTGAATTAGGCGTTGCATACCAACGAGAAAGCAAATCAATTAACGAATTCATCAGTCAATAGAGAACCCTGGGGGCATCATCACGACTTGCCAGAGTAGAAGAGCAAGTTAAATTTGCAATTTGAAAAGAGTTAAAGTGAAGCTGCTCAACTCTCATATGAATCGGCTATTTCAAAGTCTTAAGATAACAACAGTAGAGAATGCCGAAGAAAGAAAGAAAAACGAAGGATTGTCAAAGGTAAAGAGTTGAAATTCTGATAAAGAGAACATCGACAATTTTTTACAAATAAGAAAGCAAAGAAAGGGTTCAGACAATTCAAGGACTACATGAAATATACATTTGAAGAAGACGACATACTCCTTATGATGGCTAGCTGCGAAGAAAATCGAATTGCCACTGCCAAAGTATTTAAAGGAAATGAAGCAAAGAAGAAAAGGTCTTCTACCGAAGATAACCAACGATAATAAAATTGTCATAGAGAGTACATATGAAATAAAAGAGAAAGTAATGACATATGGTCCCGATTGAAAATATTCGCTCCATAGAAGAACATGCAAGAAAAAACGAGACAAGTATATTCATCATGGGGGTAAATTTTCATCAATATACCTGCCAGTTCAGCAAAATATATCATCCCTGAATACCAAGAAGATTCACTGCGTTTTGACTCAGAAGATTCACGACATAATCATTCAGGGGGCAGACAAAAGCATATAAAATACGTTATCCTTGAAGATAATTACAGTTTTGATTTCGAAGATTATTAGCATAATACTTCCAAATCAAAAGGGGGCAAGATAAGCAGAATACCAAGAAAACTAAAGTTTCAGAAACCAAAGTCTCAGAATCCAAAGTTTCAGATAACCAAAGTCTCAGGCATCCAAAGTCTCAGGAATGCCAAGTCCTAGAATGCTGATGCTATACAGGAAGAAAAGGCAGATTCCTAAGCATATCAAGTTGAAGTATATTATTATTGTCAAGCACTGACGATGGTTGCTGGATTAGATTAGTAAAACTACCATTACCATCTCCAAATCGCTGACGTGAAGATTATTCTATTATCGAAGATTATCGCAATTGATATTATTACCAAGTTGAAGCTCCGTTTGGGCCAAATTTTATAATATCATCAACAACAACAAGAGCAATATATCAATTATTGATCTTTTATCTTCAGCAAAGCCTGTACGATCAACTATCACTTCAGCAATGATAGCTTATCATTTAAGGCAGCCTAGTCAAGCCTTATACTAACTACGCATAAGACCTATCATCATCGTCTATATATGACAGTAGTGAATGCTTGAGTAGATCTATATACAAAGCTTCAATGACTTAAAGAGCCCGAAATTGGCGGTAAACTATAATTGCTCTCTGAGCCCAACCCGAAAATTGACGGTAAACTATAATTGCTCTCTGAGCCCAGCCCGAAATCGGCGGTAAACTATAATTGCTCTCTGAGCCCAGCTCAAAATCGGTGGTACACTATAATTGCTCTCTGAGCCCAACCCGAAATCGGCTGTAAACTATAATTGCTCTTTGAACCCAAGTCTTGTCCAGTCAAGTCATGTCCAGTCATGTCCAGTCAAGTTAGGACAAGTTCAGTTTTGTCCAGTCAAAGTATGGTTAGTCAAAAGTACACTAGCACCACTGCTCAAAAAGCATAAACTATGCATGCATCAAAATGCTGCATATATATATATATATATCACTTTAGATATGCTCAAATATGCAATTGCCTGATGAAAATTTTAAATATTGAGTAAACAACATACAAAAATGTGTTTCTTTTTAATTAGGTTCAAATTACAGTAACAACAAATGCCTCCAAAATATTGACAATTATCTACTCAAAAGTTCAAATCTTTAAGATCAATTAATATATTGACAATAGCTGTGAGGTCTTTTTGTCTCTTGCCTTCTTGATGATAGAGAAATATTATCGCATAAGATTCTCAAAGGCAGTAGAAAATAAACTAGCGAAGAATCATCATTCTCTCCCAGACAATTTAAAGATTCAGATATATTCTTTGGATTCATTAAAAGAGCAGTAAAAATTATTCATCCTTCAAGGGTATCAGTAAGCATCACTTTGGAAATATTATCTTCTGAAGAAATCTTTATACAAAGATTGGCCTAGAAAGGGCGCATAACTTACATCTTCAAAGTAATCCATGCCTTGGTCTTTTAATAATCTCTTATGCGCGGCGGAGGAATTTATATCCGAGAATTATGAAGCATGATCCAGTGTGAACATTCAAAAGTTATTTTTATATCAAAGCTCGGTTATATGGTCCGATGCCATAACTTCTCGCTATTATAGTAATGATATCACAAGTCTCCGAGTACCAGATCTGATGGAGACAAGGAACAAACGGAATCATGATCAGTAACTTCTATGACCTTCGGAAAGTTATTAAATGAAAATTGAAAGAAGTCTTGTCTATTTTTCAGAATCAGCAAAGATCTAAGGAAAAGTCTATGCCAAGGAGCACAAGCTAGAAAAGACTCAGCAAAGAGACTCAGCGGTTAAACCTTTGCAGCTAAGAATGACATCTCCAAAAGCGCGATATAATGAGCAAAGAATGCAATGCGAAGCACGGTGACAAGCACAAAGATGAAATGATTAAATCTATCATATTGCGAATATCACAATCAGCCTAAAAAGAGAAGAAGCTTTCAATCTATTTTAAAATTATCAATACTTCATCAAGCTAAATTAGAAAATTATAATGTCTTGAGATACTAATTCCAATTAATTTGGCAGGAAAGACTATCATTCGAAAGCTTGGGTTATGCAGATTATGAATAAAGGAGACAATCGAAAAAGTTGTTGCAGTAGGATCAACATTAAAGAACAACTCCCTAAATACAGAGTTGAAAGAAAGAGTCGCCGGAGTTGATCAAAGAGATCGTTGCAGCAGCAGCGGTGATGAAAGATAGTTCTCTGGTCAAGTTACTCAAAGATGAAGTCGCTACAACTGTTACAATGGCAAGTTTCGATGAAAAGAGAATCTTATTCTCTCTAGTCAAGCATTCTGTTCGAGTGCAAGCATTCAAGTATTTCGTTTGAGCGTAAGCATTCAAGTCTTCTGTTCGAGCGCGATCATTCAGTCTTCCGATTTAACACGATCATTCAAAACTTCCGTTTGAATGTGATCATTCAAGTCTTCTGTTCGAGCGCGATCATTCGATCTTCTAGGCAAGCATGATCATCCAGTCATCCTTCTATTGCAGTTCATTTAGTTCTTTGGTCGGAAGAAAATCGATCCTCCATTTAATTTCATAAATCAATTAAAGAAGGATCGATGGGGCATCTATTGGGGCACCAAAATATATATATTTCTCTCTCTAGAAGTCTCAATGCGCATCCATCTCCTTAGTGTGGAAATTCCATTGTGATCCTTGTTAAAGTGCATAGTCCCTTGCTGAGAAGCCCCTAATTGTGCACCCTTAATTGTGCGCCCAGGGTTGTGCGCTCCTGGTTGTGCGCTCCTAGTTGTGTGCCCCCTACTTGGATTCCTTTTGTGCTCCCCTACCTAGATTTCTGGTTGTATGCCCCTACCTAAATTCTTGTTGTGCGCCCCTACCTAGATTCTTGTTGTGCGCCCCTACCTGGATTCCTGTTGCGCGCCACCCCTGCTGAAGACCTACTGTGCGCTGGAAGCTGTTGTGCACTGGAAGCTACTACGCGCTGGAAGTTGCTGCGCGCTGGAAACTGATGTGCGCTGGAAGGCGTTACGTGCTGCAAGCTGTTGTAGCTGTTGTGTGCTGGAAGCTATTGTGTGATGGAAGCTGCTGTGCACTGAAAGACGTTACGTGCTGGAAGCTGTTGTGTGGTGGAAGCTGTTGTGCACTGGAAGGCGTTGCACGCTGGAAGTTGTTGCTCGCTAGAAGGCATTGCGCTGGAATTTGTTGCGCGCACATTATTGTGCGCAAATAGCCTTCACACGTGCGAGACGCCTATAAATACCCCTCTCCCATCTTCATTTGGACAGATAGAAGTTGGAGAGTCTCAAGGAATTCCCAGAGGAGAGAGAAAAGTGGAGCATGATGGAAGATCCACACAACGGAATTATGGCACAATAGAATTTGACATAACCTAAGTTCATGAAGTTTCCATCTCTTCTTAGATTGTGCACTAGTCAGTATGCTTGCCCAAGATGCCCTTTCTTTGATCAAGTGCGCCAGTTGCCGGATTCATAAAGGGAAAGTAAAGGAAATGTGAAGCACAGAGAAAGAGCTCTAAGAGAGAAGAGTATGTTCGTACGACTGAAAGGATAAGTGAAAGAACTATCAATGCCTATCGTACAACCAAATTAAGGGCTTTAAGTTTGCATGATTCATCTACCTTTGTGATGAACAATAAAAGCGTCGACATACTACTAAAATTGCCACTGAACTGTCTTCTTTGTCATTTATTGCGTTGATTGATTGTACTTTGTTTCCAGAATCAAGGGAATCCGAGGATGTAAATGAACTCAGAATGAATAGATAACTTGTGATCATTGTTCTCTCACTCTTTCTTTGTTATCATTGAATAAATCCCCTAAATTAAACACATTTGTTTTCTTGTCGAAACAACCCCAACCTTGAGTAGAGTCCCACCATAATGTATGTGTTATTTATACGTTGTTCATCCATTCTTCCATATCTCATAGGGTCGTGGAACCCATTGAGAGTCAGGTCCAAATCCCTAGTGGACCGCATCATAGGAATAGTGGTGGTTAAACATCCACCGTTGAAAACCATACCTTGTAGGGCCCATTGTGGTACCCAATTTTCAACCCATTTTCCCTTATTGGGCTATCCAAATCACTGGGCCCCATTGATGCTAGTGACACCCATCCTTCCCTTGTTGGGCTATCCCAAACCGTTGGCCCCCATTTGATATTGATGCTTTCCACCATACCCTGTAGGACCACCCAAGCCTTGGAGCCCATCTTGTGTTCATACCGGGCCTTATATAGGGAATGTGGCCCACCTAAATGCATGTGTTTGTCCAAGCTTAGTAACCCAACCCGAGGCCCCACTTAGATGACGAGCAGGACCGTTTGTAGGGTTACATAGTCCTGGATGTATGGATCCTACCAAGGCCCGCCTTGTATTCGTATGGGGCCCTCATAGGAAAGCCTAATTGTTCATGATAAAGGGAGTAAGGAAGCCCACTTGTTGTATACTCACTTAACTCATCCCGTGAGATGTATTCTACCTTGTAATCGATTGTTAGGACCTCGTGTTATGAATGTATCATCCCCACTGTCCATTTACCTTCTTAGGACGAGTGTGAGGCCCATCTTTGACATTAGTACATCATTATCACCTCCCTTGCCGTAGATGGAAGAATATGCGGGACCTGATTTAGTATATCCACTGTGTAGAGCCTATCTCGATGTATGTGTTAGATCCACCGTCCCTCTGTGGACCCCGCCTTAGGTTATATGATATGTTAGTACCTTGAATAGGTTATGATAGTTTATCGCGGACCATTCCATATAGACTTCTACATGTCTAGTAGGGCGTATCGTTCAGCCCCTACTCTTGTAAGTGACATACTGGTTAAGATCGGTCGTCGCCTATTATACATGATAATCATGATAGTATACTTAGTCTAGTAGGATACACTGAGATCATGCTTAGTATTACATCATGATACATGTCCATACACATCATTTGTATGCCTGTTGTGAGGAATGGTTGATCCTAGCATTGTCATTGGGCTGAGTTGCTTAGGGGACTCCTTAAGAGATGGAGTTACCCCACATGATCACGTAGTATGCGCAAGTTTGATGCATGACTGGATGGTATGACTCATACATCTAGCATTTGTGTGACATGATTACTTGGCGCCCTAGCAATATCAGGGTTGTGGCCTCCACATGTTCATCATGGATGGCCAGATGGGAACCAAAAATATTTGGTTCTAGCACTGTGGGCACATATGATGTCCTTGGGTGAGAGTCCCAGAATCCTCTGGTACCGAAGGAGACTCCAACGTCTAGACCGAGTGGATACATGAGCGCCTGGATGCCGAATACCAGTAGGCGATGTCTCCCACTGTGTCGTGGTCAGTTGGAAGGGTGTGTGGCCTTATCCGCCCGAGTGAAGCGACTGTAAGCTAGGCTGAGTTTAACCAGCTCCCAAATGAGTCCGCTATCGACGAGCCGGGTAGGTATTGACAGACTACTGGCTAGGCGGATAGTGAGGTCTTTTCCACTCGCTATTTGTGCTGCTAGGGAGGCGGCAGCCATTATGGAGTGTACTAGACCCCGATGATATCCTAGAGATGAGCCATACTGACATGTAGATGTACTGAGTATGGGGTTACGTACCCACCATTTGACTCATTCATTCATTCATTCACTATCCACTCGGGCTGATGGTGCGTAACTAGATCATTACATGCACCTTCGCAATGACCATGGTTTCGGTTGGGCGCACGACCAACCTGAGATCAGGAGTTTACCACATTGAGTCTATCTATCCAAATTTAGGTATGGGACTGGTTTGGATAGAAGTTGCTTGTGATGGATCCCATAGCTTGCGATACTACGTACTATCATCCCGACTTTACACTCCAGATTGGTCATTTCATTCACATCGCATATTGCATTACATCGGCGGCATATGACATTTCGGGTTACTATGTTTCTGCATTTATATGGCCTAGATGAAGTTGACAATACTCATGGACTCGTCAGGATTTGCATATTGCATTGCACCATTAGTATATGATATTTGGCTTATTATGTTTTTCCATCGCATAGCCTAGATAAGGCTGATGGTATTTATGGACCTGCCAGCATGTTTCCGCATTACTTTAGTATTGCATACTCCGATATTGTATGACTCTTGGACTGGCTAGTATTTCCGACATTATATGATTTATGGATTTGTATTGTATACTTGACACTTACCTTGCGCACACACTTAAACCATCCTCTAAGCTTTCTATAAGCTTATGCACAATAGATGCGTGCAGGTGGCGTTAGGATACAGCAGCGTTGAGCTTGGAGTGTGCAACTGTCTTCTTGAGCTTTGATTTTCGATATATGTATTTTCCTTTCAGCATTGTACTCAAATGATTTATATTAGTGGATATATGATGCTGATGATGTTGCCTTCATGATTTGGGTAAACTTGTGGTTATGCTTCTTATGAGATAAATGTACGTCAGAAAATCCTCCGTGTAGGATCCCAAGATCGGAATCTGGCGTATGGGCGCTGGGAGCCGAGAATGGGGTACTATGGAGGCTATCGGCACCGAATTCGGCAATCAGGAATTTTGTGAGCCTGATTTCTGAGTTTGAGGCATGACACCCAAACCCCTCGATACTACCAGACCTAGATTCCTAGCCGGACTTTGGCATCGGAGGGTCCCCTGCGCTAGCTAGGGTCTCATTTGTCTTCTTCCTGTGCGGGTACTCGAAGGTCTAAAAAGGGTGGACCTGATTTTTGCATTAACATGTTTGAATGACATAAGGTGTAATTTTGGCTTAAGGGAGGGGCATTGAAGTTATTTCAAAGATTTACATATGCATGAAATAGGCAGGGAGGACAACTACACACGAGTGGGCAGCTGGCCAAAGTACGGCCAGTGCCACTTGGTGAGCGGCACCCTGCGTGCCACTAATCCTTTTTATTATTATTATTATTATTTTTTTTTTGCTTCAGCTTCAGAGGGAGGTTCGTCTTGTACACATCGACAACTTTGGTCCTCAGAAGTTTCCTTGTTGTCTTCCCTTCCCTCCAATTTGGGCTTTGGAATGGGCTTGGGCCAAAATGGGTTTATGAACTTAGCTTGGCAATGTGAGTTGACTGGGTAGGTTATGTGGGCTGACTTAGTGGGTTAACTCAAGAGTTGACTCTATAGGTCATGTTTTGCTTAGAGTTTGGGTTCAGGACCAGGTTTAGGGCTCTGTCAGGTTACTGTGACTGAGTTAATTGGGTTTTTGGGTTTTTAGGGTTTGGGCATGGCTTAAGGTTAAGGGTATAGAGTGGGGTTTAGCTTAGGGTTAAGGGTATGGATTGGGGTTTTTGTTCAATCAAACTTATCGGCCCAAGGTGATGCCCCTCTTAGCCAATCGAATGACAGAGCAAGTGGACACCCCACCTTCTGTAGTCAAATTAAAATGAGGTCTAAATTCGTTGCATGCCTTTATATTTGAGTCAGTTGATTGTTCAAAAGTATATAGCTTGCACATATCACGGGGGTTTAGGGAAAACACTGCGATTGCCCTTGCGCTTTTCGTGGCTCTTCAGGTAACCAATCGCAACATTTTCTTCTCCTAATCGGTACTAGCATAGGAAGAATGTAGTACAGTAGAGCCCTTATACTTTTTACGTCCTTACGAGGATACCGTCTAGAACTGGAATGTCCATTGCTTCCCATATCACCCCAGGAGTACTTGTTTAATTTGATCATCAAAGTGGTTAGCTTACCTTGCACTTTCCGCGTCCTTATGAGGATCTCACTATGCCGACTTGGACTCAATCAAGGTATATCTACAACTATGTATGTGCAAGTGATAATTTTTCGTACAATCTATTGGTTTTGATACTTAGGTTACAATTTGTCTTTTCTGTCTTTTTGAATGGTTTCTTTGGACTAGGAGTTGGCCTATCATCCATAGCGTTAACATTTAGTATGACCATTCTTTCACTCTGAGTTTAGACCGACCGTGCTTTGTGTGCATGTGGATCCAACGGTTCCAGAGAAACCGAGAATTGTCATATCTTATTTACTTTTGCGTTAGCCCCTACCCAAAAATATAGAAGATCTCTTAGCGCCTCGGAAGCTTGATGCTCTTTTTTGAAGTTTTCTGATAACATTCGCCCCACACTAGGGAGTGATACTCGGTGGGGGGGGGTTTTATTGCAAATGATTTTTGGTAAATATGATCTAGTCTGCATGATTATCTCAACTAGAGATGCAACTAGGATTTTTAGTGAACTGGTTTTTATTGAGAACATGCAAAGGACTAATCCATCTTCCCATGGTCACGCGATTGAGTTAGATCTATTGCGGATGATAACTAGGATATGACAATTCACTTTGCTTTCCTCTAGTCCCAACCATGATCAAGATCAGTTGGGCAATCATGATCAAGATTCCAATATACGGTCAATCGATTCCATCATCTCAATGCTGGTGTGTGACTTATTGGGGATAATTAAGGTTTAGAACTTTATTGGGAATTTTCCCGAACCTTTCATGGGCACTCTACTGGGGGTATGTTTTGGAATGTTTTTTTTTTAAGATCCGATTCATCGAATTTGCGAACTTGATGGTCGCGATTGATACCGATTTTTATCAGAGTATTTTTGTGCTTTTTTAAAAGATGATCTAGTCCATCAGATTGTGAGATTGACGGTTGCGATCAATGCTAGTTTTTATTGAAATATTTTTGTAATTTTTTGAATTTGATCCAGTCCATCGGATTGCAAAATCGACGGTCGCGATCGATGCTGGCTTTTATTAAAATATTTTTGTCATTTTTTAAAGATGATCCAGTCCATCGATTTACGAAAATTGACAGTCGCGATCGATGTTGGTTTTTATTATAATATTTTTATGATTTTTTAGGATGATTAAGTCCATTGGATCACAAAATCAACGGTCGTGATCGATGCTAGCTTTTATTAAAATATTTTTTGTGATTTTTTGAAGATGATCTAGTCCATCGAATCGTAAAATCGACGGTTGTGATCGATGCTGGTTTTTATTAGAATATTTTTTGTGATTTTTTAAAGATGATCTAGTCCATTGAAATGCGAAATCGACAGTCGTGATCGATGCTAGTTTTTATTGGAATATTTTTATGTTTTTTCAAAGATGATTCAGTCCATTAGATTATGAGATCGACGGTCACGATCAACGTTAGTTTTTATTAAAATATTTTTGAAATTTTTTGAAGATGATCCAGTCCATCGGATTGTGAGATCGACGATCATGATCGATGTTGGTTTTTATTGAAATATTTTTATAATTTTCGAAATTCAAAAAGTTTCTCTCCCTTCCAACTTCTCCTCAATTTCTCATTTAATTTCTCATGAGAAATTCAGATTTGAATTTATTTTGAATTTTTCCTACATTTTTCAAATTTATTCTTCTCTCTCTTTATCCATCATTTCTCTCTTCCATCCGTGCAAGATTCTCTTACAAAAATCCTTCCCAAAGCTCTACTCTTCCCAAGGGGAGAGGACTATGCCCAATCCCATAATTTGGAAAATGACGAGCGGTCCGCTGGCCATCGCTCGTCCTCCCTTTGTCCATTGATTTTTTTTTTCAGGTCGCGGTTAATGGGGTGTCATGTCCATTTCTATATAAGGTGGGCCAAGAGGTGGCCACCCCATCATCTGTTTCAAGTTCCCCATTCTCTCTCCTCATTTTGTCTCTCCCTTCTGTAAGTGTTATGCTATCTAGCTCCTATGATTGTCAAATTTTGTAGTGCCAAAACCTCTTGGAATCTGTGTCTTGTGTAGCGCATCTATATATTCAAGAAAGTGCATGTCATGTACAAGAACAAAGGTCCTTACCTCAAGAACGTCAAGTGCAAGATTACATGTTCATGTTCAAGTACAATACCAAGTATGAAGTCAATCTTTCAAGCTTTAATGGTTCAAGTTTTCAAAGCTTTAAGTCAAGACAAAGTTCATATACTTTGAACCTCAAGCTCAAGCTTCAAAAGATCTCAAGTTCAAGCTTCATCATTTGTCAAGATCTCAAGCTTCGTGAACTTCAAAGATTAACTATCAACCGAAGGAAAAGAAGTTTCAATGTTCATACATCATGTATAAGGTATGAAAGACCCTGGATTGACCATAGGGTAGGTCATTTTGAATACATAATTTAAATTGGGTCATTTTATAAGTGCATAGACTGTTTCTTGACTAGTCTTGGACTATGTTCGACTAATCCTAGCACTGGCTCGACCAGTCCAAGAAATTCCTCGACCAGTCCTAAGTTTGTTTAAAATTTTCAAAATTTTTTGTTAAGCCTCAACCAGTCCTGGAGACTGCTCTACTGGTCGTGTGAACAGTGCTCGACTCGTGCTCGACCAGTCCTACAGGCTCGACTCAAAGTCCAGCAACTAAATTGGGTTCCGCACGGCCAGTCGTGGACAGGACTCGACCGGTCGTGGAGGCCGCTCGATCGGTCGAGTAGGTCCTTTGACCAATCGTGGAACGATCTGATCTGATCGCACTCAAAATTTCAAAAATCTGTTGGTCTTACCCAGTCGTGGCAACCACAGGACCAGTCGAAGATGCGATTTCTGCAATTATAAATAGGGCACGAATTTCCGAGTTTAACATTCAATTCAAGCTAAATCAATACGCCACTTTGAGAGATAAGTTAGTGATATTCTTAAGCTATTTAGAGCTCATTTTATATTCTCTTTAATTAGCTTTCTTTGCATTTGATTTTGTATTCTGCATTCCAATTTTATTTGAAAGAGGGATTGTTGTATTCCCATTTTTGGAATCAAAATCAAATCAAGCTAGCCCAAGGTGATATAATTTAAAATCAATTTAGAACCTAGAACCATTTCACAAGTGAGCGTGAACATTGAACTTCTACGTTGAACTTCTACACCGATTTGGTTCTTCTGGGCTGCATCAAAAGGAGAATATCCCGGTATTTTACAATTTTGTAAATTCTATTTTTTGGTTTCATTGAGATTGTGCTAGAAAAATCTCTTTATTTTGGTTTGTCTGAGGTGATCCAGAAAACTCAGACTGTGGGGTTTTTTGAATTGTGTAAGCCCACTTGAAAGACACAATTGTGAAGGTTTTGGGTGAACCTTGAAAAACCTATTTTCATAGTGAACGCTAATATCCACTATGTGAGGATATTAGGAGTGGAGTAGTTGTGTGGCTGTTGTTTAACAGTTGGTGTACACACAAGCGAACCACTATAATTCTGTGTTTGGTGGATGTGTGGTTCATTTTCTTTATCATTTATGATTTAAGTTTGTGGGATGTATTTGTGGATGTGAATGTTGTAATCTTTACATTTCAACATTGTGTGGTGAATTTTGTAATAGCTTAGATATTTCCTTTGCTATTTATTTCTTTTATATCCTCTTCAGTTTGAGTTTTTGATACTCACCCAAGTTCTAGTAAGGCTGTCCTGCCATAAACCCTTGGTTTTTGGTGTCAGGTTGTCCAGTTTGTATCAACCTCTCAATACTCGATTTTTGAGGTTGTTTTACATTTCCGCATTGTGGATTGTCTAAGTGTTATATTAATTCATATTTGATTAAATTTCGTAGTTTAATTTTTTAATTTGTCATAGTCTTATTCACCCCCCCCCCTCTAGGACTCTTAGCTCGGCCTTTTCACCTTCTTCATTCCGCTCTTCTCTCCCTTAGCTTTAGATTTTTTTCTTTCTGGTGGTGGCTCTTTTGGAAGCCCTTGGACAACAAGATTGTGTGGGTAAGCTTCCTCCTTCTGTTCCTTCTTTTTTTTTTTTTCTTTTTCTTTTTCTTTCCGTCATTTTCATGTTTTTTCTTCCCTCTTCTTGTCTCCATAGGTGGTGTTCGGATCAATCAAAGGAGACCAAATGCAGCAAGTTCAAGTGCTTCTCAAGATACCAAGGTGGTGCATGAACATGGAGTTGAAGTTTTCTTTCTTTCCTCTTTCTTTCATTTTTCATTTTTATTTTTCTCTCCCATTTGTACAAATATCATTCTTTTCATGTATGCCAAGTGTACATGGGAGAATTTCATGTTTTTGGAAGAGACTTTTTCATGTAGGAAATTGTTCCAAAGTGAACTTTTGGGCCCCATGTATACTTTGGCGAGCTTATGGTTCATTTTCACTCATTTTTCTCTTTTCTTTATATGTGCTTTTCTTTTCTCTCTCCTCTTCCTTTTCTTTTGTTCCTTGAAGATGGTTGGGCCCACATGAAGTTTAGGAGGCCCACATCAAATTTTTGATTACCAAGGCCTTGTGAAAGAGCCCTAGTTTACCTATGAACATATGAGATTGGCACATGACTCAATGGGCCATATCGTGTCTCAAGTGGGCCTCGGAATTTGTCGGGCCCATGTGGAGATGGACATATAGGTAATACACTTTCATGAACTTTTCTTTGAACTACTTTGTTGAGCTCTTGTGGTTTGATTTAGGACAAACATTTCCCTTTTTCTTGATTTCAGACTCAAGTGGGCCTTGAATTGCTTTTGAGGCCCATGTGAGTGTAAATGAAAGGATTTGGCTTTCTAAACCTTGCATAACTCATCACAAGCCTTGATGAATGCTTGAAAGAGAGGCTTGCCTATTTATATATCTTTATGGGCTTTGGCCCGTTTCCATGGGCCAAGACATGAGATGGTCAACCCTTAAGTGCCTTGCGGGGGACTTTAAGACTTTCGAATTTTGCTTGAATGTTGGTTATGGGTCACTCTCTTTAATCCGTTATGATGGGATCCTTGAATGCTTAGCTTTTGGGAATCTTCTCTAGCTCTTAAAGATTAATTATTAATTAGAGTAGATCAAACCAAACTCTAACCCAACACCTCGGTAGCCTCGATTGGAGCATCTATAAGCGGTTGTGGTTCAAGGGAGTTGAAGACTCTTCATCAATACGAAGATCTTCATCGACATGTGCTAAAACGGGGCTCACTCACTTACAAATAGGGGTGTACATCGAGTCGAACCGAGTCGAGCTAGCCTCAGCTCGACTCGGTTCGGCCACTAGCTGACCCTAGCTCGAACTCGGCTCGGCTCGGTCCTCAAGCCTGACTGGCTAGCTCAGTTCGGTTCGGTCAGCAACTCGGGCCATTTCGAGCCGAGTTCGAGCCAAGTTCTAGCCGAGTTCGCCTGTGCAGCATTTTCACAAACACATGGACTGAACCTTTAAAATCTCACTGTTGTAAAATGGCAACAATGGTTTTGCAGGTATTTTATCAAACACCTTCTAAGAAACATAAAAAATCAAGAAAAAAAATGGTATTTGTTTCAAATACATACCTTCCTTGCCACCAGCCACACTTCGTTGAGTCATTTCATCAAACACTTGGTGAGAAACATCAATATCAAAGTAACCGAGTCATTGAACTAGTTTGATCTGAGTTTGATTCGAGTTGGGTTCAATCCGAGTCTAGTCAAGTTGGGGCCAGCTTGAACTTGGCTCGAACTCATTTTCGAGCTTAAAAAATCAGCTCGACTCGGCTCAAACTCAGCTTTGAACCGAGTCGAATCGAGCTTTTTTGAGTCGAGTTGAGCAAGCTAACCGAGCTAGCTTGGTTTGTGTACACCCCTACTCTCAAATAAGTACTAGAGTCCATTGTGTCTTAAGCCCTTTGCTTTTGTAGGATTGAGATTCAAAGTTTGGTTCTACAAACTCGCTAAGACCTATCGTAGGCCTCCGACGGGAGAATAATTCTAGAGTCCTTGTGTAGGACATATTGCCTTGTGTAGGCATTGTCGGTTGCCTTGTGTAGGCACCTTAGATAACCCTGTGTAGGTTGTGAAGGTTTATGGTTAACCTAATTAAAACCACTAGATAGTGAAATATGGTACACTTATGGGTTGAGTGCGTCTGTTGGGAGTGGAGTAGGCACGTAGTCGAACCACTGTATATTGATATGTTTGTGATGCATGCTTTAGTCTATGTTGCATTGATTCGTGATATGATTAATTTCTGCATGCTACATGTTTGATGCAATGCAGCTTTTGTATATTTCACTATCCTAGCTTTTGATTATGAATGGTTTTCTTTTAATCATGTTTGATTAGAGCTTGATTGTTAGTATTTGTTTTAAAGTAGAATTAAAGTTTAGAAAAGTCTTATTCACCCCCTTTAGGACACTTGGACATAATCCTGTACTTCACTAATAACGGTTTACCACAATTTCAATTGGTATTAGAGTGGGTTCCTCTTGAAGGGTTTAACAACCTAGGGGGAGATCCTTACTGAATTTGGAAATATGTCCAAAGGAGAGGGAACATCGGTCTCTTGACCACCAAGTTTTGATGGTTCAAACTATGCATATTGGAAAGCTAGAATGAATATATTTTTGCAATCTTTAGACCATGATGTATGGGATGTTGTTGAGAGTGGGTATGAGCCACCAATGGAACAAATTGTACTTGAAAATGACACTACCATATCTCGACCAAACAAATGGCATTTTGGACTGACTATGAAAAACAAAGGAATGAAGTGTGGCAGCTAGTCCTTAGGCCACAAGAAACAAATATCATCCAAACAAAATGAAATTTCAAGAACAAGTCCAGTGAATTTGGGAATGTGGTGAGGAACAAGGCAAGACTCGTTGCGTAAGGATACTTGCAAATAGAGGGCATCGATTTTAATGAAACGTTTGCCCCGGCAGCGCGTTTAGAGTCTATCAAAATACTCACGTCCATTGCATGTGTATTGAAATTTTCATTATTTCAAATGGTTGTGAAAAGCGCCTTCCTCAATGATGTACTTGAGGAAGAAGTACACGTTAAGTAACTTAAAGGATTTCTTGATCCTAAATATCCTTAATGTGTATACAGATTGAGTAAAATGCTTTACGATCTTAAACAAGCACCCCGAATGTGGCATGAGTGTTTAACATAATTTTTGCTAGACCACCATTTTTGCAGGGGGAGTGTTGATAAAGCACTATTTGCGCAAAAGACCGGTAATGCCTTGCCAATTGTCTAGATTTATGTGGATGACATTGTTTTTGGATCCACTTGTGAAGATATGGCTCATGAATTTGCTAATCTAATGCAATCTGGATTTAAGATGAGCCTGGTTGGTGAGCTCAATTTCTTTCTAGGATTACAAGTGAAAAATTGCATCATGGGATTTTTATTTGCCAAACTAAGTATGCTAAGGAATTGTAAAAAGATTTAGACTTGAATTTGGCTGTACTCATCACACTCGCATGAGCACCACACTCAAGCTCTCCAAAGATGCAAATGGCAAGAGTGTGGATCAACACTTGTATCTCGGCATGATAGGGAGCTTACTTTACCTAATAGCGAGCTGGCTAGACATTTCCTTTAGCATAGGAGAGTTCTCTAGGTTCTAGGCTGATCCCAAAGAATCACATTTGACCGCTGTTAAGAGAATCATAAGATATGGCTGGGACAATCGATTTTGGCCTTTGGTACCCATTTGACACGTCAACCATTATTGCCGGGTATTCATATGCCGATTGGGTTGGTAATATTTGATGATCACAAATCAACCAGTAGTGGTTGTTTTTACGTCGGCAATTGTCTTGTGTCTTGGCATAGCAAGAAATAAAACTCTATATCTGTCTACTGCCGAGGCCGAATACATTACAACTAGTAGTTGTTGTGCACAACTTCTTTAGATGAAGTAAATGTTGCTAGATTATGGTATTGAACAAACAAAATGACACTATTTTATAATAATACTAGTGCCATTAATATTTCAAAAAATCCAGTCCAACATTCTAGAACAAAGCACATTGACATCTGACACCATTTTATTTATGAGCCAGTAGAGGAAAATGTGATTGTGTTGGATTATGTGCTTACTGAGCGACAACTTGCCGATATTTTAACAAAGTCGCTGGATGCCAATAGATTTAGAGATCTCCAAAAATCTATTGGAGTATGTGTGGTCTAATTTCATCATTGGCCCAAATGTTTTAATTGCTATATTTGAAGATTTTTTGCCTATCTGGACACTTTTCGATGGCATCTTTGACCTATCTGGACACTTTTCGATGGCATCGAAGAATCACAACCTATATAAGTGGCACGGGCGGGATTTTTGGATTTCACTTCTCTTTCTCACCTTCGTGCATCTGTTCATCTCCCCGTCTTCCTTGGAGTTCCGGTGGTTGATTTTCTCTCATTTTTCTTCCTCCATTGGTGCTATAGTGTGGTAAGGCATCCCATAGCATCCTATATTTTCATTTTCATCATCTTAGGGTTGCCGTTTTAGGGTTGTTAGGCTTCATTTGAGGTTTTCCTTGCATTTGTGCATCTCTTTAGTGTCTTTCTTGGTAAATCTTGTTTCATTTTGAGATTTGTACAATGTCAAACAATAAAGGGAAAACCATACTCCAAGGGAAGACCTCTCGAGCAAAAAGGTCCAAAATATGTGCTCAACGACATTATGAGAGGCCCCCTTATCCAGCAGAGCCCTCTTCGCCCACGTCTTCGGCCTCGCGATAGGAGACACCATGCTGAGGTGCTCCCGAACCTAAGATCCAAATCCCAGTAGTTCTACCTTCCCCCAGAAGCCTTATATAAAAAATTTAAGGTGAGGAAAATTGTAATGATCCTTGTTCTAGTGGTCAGTCGGGAGCACTTGCGTATACTAATAAACTTAAAACTAGTGAATGCATATAGACATCATAAAATAGATTGTCGTTCCCATTCATAGTAGAAGTGCTGAATTTCGGGGACAAATTTCTCTTTAAGGGGGGTAAATTGTAACACTTCATACTTTTCAGTATTCGGGTGTTACCATGGTGACCAAACTTAGTATAAACATAGACCTGATTTATCTGAGCATTCACTCTCATTCTAACCTAAATATGGCAGTGGATTACTTTTCAGCTACAGATCAAGCCATCCTCTCCGTTGATTTCAAAGAGGGACCATCACTTCATCAGAAAAACCTACTTTATATTTCAATCACCTTATTAGACAAACAAAATCGTACCCCATCATTTTCCAGGACTTGTATCATAAGATCCGCCGTCCATCAATCCATAATGTTTGGCTAGTCAAAATCCCCATTTGAATATACTAGATTATTCAATTCAATATGAACTATCGAATTTCATGTATTCAGTCCACGAGACCCTAGATCGTTAATTAAATCATTTCATCAAAAGATCTGACCCGTCATCCTTCAAAGATTGTCAGATATTGTCATTTAAATGCATAAATTGAGAATTTTGGCCCTCCTTAGATAAGCTCATTCTAGGACTCATGCCCAGAACATATAGACTAAATGGACGAATGGAGTGGATAGCAAAGGACATCTCCATGGGCCCCACACTTTCGCTGCATGTGCACAGAGCATGTGCACTCCTGCAATGCACCAGACCCATAAGTTGGTCAAATTAGGTTTGACCCGACCAAACCCGAAGAGGAATACTCCTCTTCTTCTTTTGAGTTTCCGCTCGAACCATTTTTAAACGGGCTGGGATCGTTTGTGCGATCAGAGTCGCACCATCAGTACCCATTCGGTAGATCTGAGCCGTCTATCTTAAAAATCACCAAATTTCGGTCAAACTTAGATTTTTCTCGTGTGCGGACACACATGTGCATGCACACAATTTCAGGCACAAACAGTAGCGTGTGCGGGTGTTTTTCTTAAAATGGGATTCCGTTTTGTGCTGCAAGGCTGGAAATTCATTTCCATGACAATCCATATCGTTCATTGCGAACAGATCCCAGCCACTTGTCCAAGCAACAAGGTGCTTTAGGGTTTTCGCCACTAGAAGGAGAAACGATGGAGGGAATCTTTTCGTTAGAAGGAAGAATCTAGCTGCTGGAATGCTTCTAGAAGGCACTTCGGATGCATTAGGGACGTCCATCTTAGGGAGAGCATCAACCCTATCTAATGAGTTGAAAAGATCCCACAAGAAAATCTTTTCCGCATGAGAATTTGTTGCGGCCAAGAAAAACCGAGACCTGTATTAGTATAGGAAGTGTGGGAGCAAAAGGTGGGCCCCACAGCGGTCTGTGGACTCATCCAGTCCGTCCAAAGGGATCAGATCAAAAGATCAAGCCATATAGAAAGAAATGCCATGAAAGGTGGCCTCATCTTCTCCGTTGAAGTTGGAAACCCATCATTTCAGGGTGGGCCTTATTCACTAATCAGGCACGTCCATTTAACAGGTCATAAGGACAGAAATCCATCCATACCATCATAACTAGCCATGCTAGCTAGTAAGAAAGATAATCATAACTAATCTTGCGATTAGTTACGTTGGAAGTCGCTGGAAGCTATTAAGGAGGCTATAAAAGCTCTTTCCAAAATAGGCTCCATCTCGAGGTAGCCCTAAAATCTAGAGAAAAAGAGAGAAAGAGAAGGAGAGAGAGATGAGTGCGGCATCGAGTTTAGATTGCAACATCCTGTTCGAAACAAAACTGAGTCATGATGGCTGCAGACTTTAACTAGCCTCAGAAGGCTTGAGCAGTGCTGGAGAAAGGGAGAAGAACGGAAGGAAGAGGGGAAGAGGAAGAGAAGAGAAGAGAAGAGACTCTGCGTGCAGCAAAACTTGACTCTATTCGAGGGTGGGTCATCTTGCTGAGTCATGGACTGAGCCAGATCATTGGTCGGGTCTTCAGCCAATGGAAGAAGAAGGGAGAAAGGAGAAAAAGAAGAGAAGGAGAGAGAGAAAGAGAGAGACAAGAAGGAATAAGAGAGAGGGAGAGTGCAGAGGCTGGCGAGTTGACTAGGGTGGCTGGCGAGTCGACTGAAGTGCTAATCAAGTTAGGTGCTGACTCGTTGGCCAAGCTTGCAGATGTTCTTAGTAAGGGAAAGAGAGAAAGAGGGAGCAAAAGAAGAGAATAGAAGGAAGAAAGGAAGAAGAAAGAAGGAGCATAGTAGTCACTGCTGAGTCGGGTTGACTCACTCGCTCGACTCAGGGTTGAGTTAGGACCTAGTCTATCTAGACCTTGCTAGAACCCCACAGCAGAAGAAGAAAAGGGAAATAAAGGAAGAAGAAAGGGAGAAAGAGAAGGGGGTTTTAATCAGGGTTGGCACTGAGTTGTCTCGGTTCAAACTCGAACTGAGTTTGGGGTGCGATTTTGCATCATTACGGGCTAATCCTGGTGGTTTAAATCGATGCTTGCTCGGTTGATTCTAGATTTGAAGTTGAGCAGATCGAGTTGTTTGGTATCGTCGCCGAGTCAACTTAATTTGATTCACCGGGTTTGATGATGGAAAGGCCTGATCTTGGGGTTGATCTAGTCCAATCTCGCAGAAGCGGATGCATGGAATCCAAGTCATGATCGAGTTCGAGTTGAGCCGACTTGGATACCTAAAGATTCGACTCCAAGGACACACGCATTCTCTAGCGATAGTAATGGGCGATTCGAATCGTAAGGTGATGATTTCTTCCCCTTGAGCTTTCCTCTTCCATGTTAGCTTAAGTAATCGTTTAACTTTTTTTTCAACTGATAATTGGTATCTCTAATTTATGATTATTTGTGTTAGTTATTGAATCTGATTATCAAATTATATGCTCAACATTTATTTTGTATGAACATCTATATGTTGTACTTGTATATTTTCTCATGCTTGTGGATTGATTAAATGGACCAACTATTTGAAAAGTCCATTTCCTTACTTGATCAGGTCAACTGTTTGAAAGACTCGTTCCCTTGCAAATTGAATGAGCCAACTATTTGAAAGGCCCATTCTCTTACTTAAGCGGACCGATTGTTTGAAAGGTCTATTATCTTACATGAGCAGGTCGACTATTTGAAAGACCCGTTCTCTCGCAAGTTGAATGAGTCGATTGTTTGAAAGACCTATTCTCTTGCCTGAATGGACCGACTATTTGAAAGGTTCATTCTCTTATTTGGGATAAGCTGACTGTTTGAAAGGTCCATCCCCATGCATAAATGAGCCGACTGTGTTAAAAGCCTATTCTCTTATTTAACTGGATCGACTGTTTGAAAGGTCCACTATCTTACATGAGCGAGTCGACTGTTTGAAAGACCTGTTGCTTTGCAAATTGAATGAGTCGACTATTTGAAAGACTCATTCTCTTTCCTGGATGAACCGACTGTTTGAAAGGTCTATTCTCTTATTAGGGATGAGCTGATTGTTTGAAAGGCCCATCCCCTTGCATAAATGAGCCGACTGTTTAAAAGGCTCATTCTATTGCTTAAATGGACCGATTGTTTGAAAGGTCCACTATTTTACTTGAGCGGGTCTACTGTTTAAAAGACTCGTTCCTTTGCAAGTTGAATGAGTTGATTGTTTGAAAGACCCATTCTCTTGCTTGATGGATTGACTGTTTAAAAGGTTCGTCCTCTTACTAGGAATGAGCCGACTGTTTGAAAGGCCCATTCCTATGTATCAATGAGCCGATTGTTTGAATGACTCATTCTTTTGCATGAATGAACTCACTGTTTGAAAGGTCGATTCATTTGACAAACTGGATGTACATCCCCAGTTGATGTGTATTTACGTATCCATGCATTTAAATAAGATCGCGTCATGGATTATCTTCTATGCATTCTTGTTAAACTAAACTAATGCGATAGTGTGTAATCTTGAGGTGAATTCACGCTGAGCTGACCACTTATCCTTTGAATATATAACCGTACATATAGTGCAGGTGGCTTAAATGACATTCATGTTTAGGTGGATGAGGAGCATGGTACAAAGTCTACCCCAAGAGCTGTTGCATGATCTTGCAATTTAAGACTAGTTGCAATTTATCTTGTTTCTTGTATTAAATTATTTCTTTTTTTTTTTTTGTAATTGTGATTATGAGACATTGGTTTGTATAAGTCTTTCGGCAGCCACTTGGGTATTTGAATATTATATTTGGACTTTCCTTTATGATTGAATTGTCACTCTTCTGCTAAACTGTGAACTCTGAAAAAAGAAAAAAATCTAGATGAAATTTGGCTATCTTTAAAGGTTAACATTCGAGTTTTCAGAAAACGAGTCGTATACTCGGGTTTAAAAAATTGGGGCATTACAAAAAATGGTTTCGGAACGATTGGTGAATAAGGATTACATATGGCCATATGGGATTGAGCCCATCTTGGAGGCCATGGGTTGGAGAAATGTGCTCAACTTTGGCGGCGTATCCTGGAATGAACAGGTGTATCGGTTCCTTGTATATTATCATTCCCATGTTCTAGACCCTCAGTCGCTTGAGGTCACCTTTGGGCAGACCACGACCTGTATCACCACTGGTATCATCACTCAGATCGTTGGTGTGCCATCATCTCCACAGGGCCTGTCAGACCATGATTTCGACTCCTTAGAGGTTAGGTGTAACACCTCGGTTCTTGAAACCCGAGTACATTACTCATTTTCCAAAAACCCGAATGTTAACCTTTAACTGTGACTCAAATTTCACGTACATTTTTTTTCTTTATCAAAGTTAGTAAACTAATGGAATATAATTAAATCAAGTATAAGAGGACGCCCGAATATACATAACTAAGATTTCAAGTGGTTATTCGAAAACTTATGCCAACCAATGTCTTAAGTTATAATAATACATGACAGTACAACTTAAATACAAATGAAATCAATAATAGGGAGTTATAAGATTGTCTGGCTCCTCCTATTCCACCTGAACACCAACATGCACGCTCTTTACGTTTCCTACGCACTGATTACGGTTTGATAGCGTCAATGGCTATCCTAGTGAGGTATAACCCCTAAGATTTATCATATCATCAAGATAATTAAGCATATTTATCAGAGACTGTATAACAAATATTACACAATGATTATCATGAAAATCAGATAAGGTTCATCAGATACGCATTCATCAGATAAATTCCACACAGATAATCTTGTTTATATGCATGAGTGCATGCACATGCTCACAGACCTAGGGATGTACATCCAGCTGGCAAAAAGTTGCCCAAGGAGAACTAGCTACCCGGAAAAGTACTCAAAGGTACGCCCTAAGGAGAACTAGTCACCTGGAAAAGACTATACAAGTAGGACACCCAAAGTGGCCTAGCTTCCTGGAAGAGTACTCTATGTACGTCTAAGGAAAACTCGACACCCAAAAAATCCCATGCGAAAAGGATAGCCCATGGTAGTCGAATGCACGCAATGAAAACTTAGGATCACTAAGTAAAATACTCTACGGTACAGCCCGTAGTGACCTAAGAAAACCTCGCGTCTTATATCGACCACCCGATAAAGTCCGTATGCAATGAAGATGCATGATTAGCTCAACCATTATTATTCCAATTTCAAACAACCATTTTATGAAAGCTCAAGGGTCACTATGGGGGGTTTGTCACCTAGCATAGGTCGACAGCTCAGGCATAGTGTCCATTCCACCATCCCTGACTCATGAGACTAACAAATATGATATTTTAAGGTAACCAACCCAACTAGTGGCCAATTATAGTTCTACAAGTGGAACTTACCATCGCAAGGTTATATGAAGGCGGTTCATTAAAGCCACATAGGGCAAATATTACATCAAGCCACAAAGGGCGAACATACAATCAAAGCCACATAGGGCACCTAGTCAATCGAAGCCACATTTGACAAATAGTCCATTTCAGGATACAGTGTAAGGGATTGACCCCAAAAGTCACAAAGGTGCAATGATCCATTAGATGATAAGTCCACCACAAATAAATTTCATTTAATCTATTAGACAGAATGACCACTAGTTCAAGGGCTTCCAAAAACACCATTAAGTAATCGTAAGTGGTAAAACAAGCCACGCACAATATCAAAAGCATATACACATATAAAGTGAGATATTTGAGACCATCGCATATTCATATTTGAATGTAAATCCAATGATCAATCATCATGAAGAATTACTCAAATAAAAACTAGCATTTATCATCAATTTCACTGAGTATTATGTTAGGCAATAGATGAAATAAACGAACTACGCTAACTATCAAGATTTAGACAAGCTTGAAGGTAATCCTCACCTTTAAATTAGATGATCGCAACATGAATGCTCCAATGCATGAATTCATCTTAAACAGGTTAGATCTATGTTCCACACACACCATTTACGATTTAGATCTTAACCTCCATCTTTTGACTTTCGACCTAAGTTGATTTTTGGTCCACTTCATACCAACAGATATGTACCTAGCCCAACTAAGCCAACTCAATTAGATCAACATGCTTGATGCTTCAATTCAATTACCAAATGATTCCATCCAAGTCAACTTGGTAAGAACTAAAGAAAACCACGATCTTCTTCTTCTTCCTCCCCTATCTTTCTATTTCTTCTCTTTCAAAATGCACCATGCGGCAAGTTTTCTGGACTCAGTAAGACCCGACCTGACTCGGCGAGTTTCAATTGAGTCGACTCGGCAGCAACACTACTCTCTTTCCTCTCTCTCTCTCTCTCTCCCTTTTCTTTTCTTTCTTCTTCTCCCTTTACTTCCTTCTCCTGCTTCTATGTTGTTAATGTCCAGCAACTGGACTTAATGATCTCGACCCAACTTGTCATGATTTGAGCTGAGTCGAATGACTCAGTTGTGGCAATAAACGGGCAGTCCTCTCTCTTCTTTTTCATATGTTCTTTGAGAAAGACTCAGATTGAGTCAGAATTTGGCACGACTCGCTGTGGTGTGGCAAGGAAAGAGACACTCCCTCTTTCCCTTCTTCCTTTATTGGAATGTCTGGGAAATCTGGCTCAACTCAGACTCGTCTTAAAGCGAACTCAGTTTGTCATTCGCTAAGGTGAGTCGGCGTCGGTGCAGCCCGATCAGCGTAACCAACGACCTCCTCTTTCTCTCTTGTTGTTTCTCCTCTTCTTCCTTCTTCTATCCTTCTCTTTTTAACTCGACTAGCAAGGTCTGCATAGACCAAGCCTTGACTCGGCCTTGAGTCGAGCAAGTAGACCCGATTCGTCAGCAACCGCTTAGCCCTTTCTTTCTTCGACCTTTCGATCTTCTTCTCCTCTCAAATGCTTCTTTCTCTCCTCTCTTGATCTTTTCTCTGCTTCTCCTTATCACATCCAGACAACGTTTGGTCTTGACCAGATTGCTCCCAACTCACTCGAACTAGGTCCAGACACAAGACCCGCTCCGAGTCGCAATCCAACCCAATGTGGAAACAAAAACGACGCTTTCTAACTTTCTCTTTATCAGTTGCTATTTTTTAGCAAGGGATGCCCTAAAAGGCAGCCTTCTTATAGACTATATTAACCTCCTTCCAGAGGGTTCGGATGCGCCAACTAATCACGGGATTAGTTACGAGTATTTGATCTAATCGAGATAGCTTACATATAAAGTTCAAGATCTGGCTTGCATGGCTACAATCGGACGATATGGATGGACTCCTGGGATCTCGGGCCACATGATGAATGTCTCAGATCAGTGAATGGGACCCACTTAGAGAAGATGGGTCATTCAGCTAAACATGGAAGATGCTATTATAATGGTGGATTTTAGTTTAAGGGCTGACCTTTTGATCTACCATGTTTGGAGGGTGTCGATTAGTCCCCTGATCATTGTGGGGCCCACTATCGATACAACTATCCCTACATGTCAGTGGGTCTCGATATTTCTAGCCGTGGATAATAACTCGCGTGCTAGCGAGATATTCTCATGGGGTCTTTATTTTTCGCGAAGGGAGTTTTTGGATGCCCTAAATCTGACGTTCATGGTACGTTGGTTGAGTTTCTAGAAGCTCTTGAGCAGTTAGGACCGAGCCAGCGTAAAAACGGAAAAGATTACTTTCGCCTTTTATCCAGCTGTGGAGAGGGCTTCCCTTTTAAGCGGTAAACAAAAGGCCAACATCTTAGCTCCTCATGCGGCTAAGATCAGAAGCAGGCTGTTGCCTCGGATCACCAACACAGCAAGTAAACAGATTTTCAATTTCGAAAATTGTCGCACACACACCTCTGTTTGTGCTCGTGTCTATGCACACACACGTGTGCATGAATTCGTGTGGACAGTGTGGTCCCGGTCGGATTTGTCTCCTGAATCCGATGGATGGTTCCGATCATGCTGATGAATGGTTAAGGTGTGTCATAAATTAAAACAATCGAGCATCGTCCGGTTTGATAGCCCACATGACTCAGTCTACAACTGAGCTCAGCACTCACACGTGTGTAGTTTTCACATGAAGTCAACAAGTTTTTGATCAGAAAATTCCTAGATCCATGATGGACGGCTTGGATTACTCCCTCGGTCCCTGATGGTGGGCCACAATCTAGACAAACGGACGGTCTCCATTTTAAATGCACGCAACAGAAATATAGGAGAAAGAGAGGAGAAATCCTCTTTTTAAAAAACCCATCGGGTCAGCGGTCACTTGACCAGGTCTGCGAACCGGTGTGTCGCGTGTGTGCACTCGTTGGTGTACACTCACACCGTGAATGTGGGGTCTACAATGATGTGTTGAGAGATCCATTCCGTTCAGGTGCTCCTACTAGTCTTATTAGGGTCCCGGTTCATAGATGAGGCAGATCTATAAATAAGGTGGGCCATACTTCTAACTTTTAACTCAAATTGTGGATTTCTTTTGGTCTGATGGTCAGATCATTCCCAACTTTCATATCAATGGCTAAAAAGGGTCCAAGGGTCCACTTAGCTAGGAATCAACTGATTTATTAAGGATTATATGACTCAATACATATTCATAATATTAATTATGATTATTACAATCTTATTACCATTACTGTTATTATTATTTTTATTATTAACAATTTTAAAATTGTAGGGTCTACTTCTAAATAGATATGCCCTTGTAGTAGATCAACATCTATGAGTTGTGTGCTTATTTCTTAAAGTATTTTAACTATTTAGTAGGCCACAACGCATGAACATCTAGTTACTAATTTTGACTTCTTGACTATTTAAACGATGCAACGATTGGATTGACCCATATTTAGCCTTCAATAACCCTAGGGATTCTAAGGATGTTTAAGTGAGATCCGTGAGTTGAACATGAAACCAGATAATCCGATGTGTGTTTTCAAAGGATAGATTGATGTAAACCCGATGAACGTTGGATCTGATGGTTTGATAATTCATCTTGAAAAGCATGGATGGATAGCTTGACCAATGGATGGAGATTACTTACAATGGTTAGACTTAGGCTAGATGTGGGTGAACACTCAATTAAGTTAAATTTGTGTTTATACTAATTTAGGTCTTCATGGTAACACCCGAGTATAGAAAGTACGGGGTGTTACATTAGGTCTGAAGTCACACACTATCTATGTGATGACATGAACGTTCCCTGTCATGATAGGAACACTTTACATTCATTGCACATGTCCCATAAGTTCTGTGTCCTTCATGGTATATTTAGCTTGAATGTTTATCCCCGTGGGACGAACAAGGTAGACTTGACACCGTTTATGCTAGATATTCTGTACAGTGTCTTTATAGGGGTCCGCTTGTGTCTTCCGACTATCATCCTTCATCAGTTGGCCTAGGTAGATCAGGGCACTAGAGATACTCAGATTCCATTTCCTTGTTGCCCATTACCGACCGTCCGCGTACTCCTCTTAAATTCATTCAAGTCAACATTAAGAGGATGAACCTTAAGGAGAAGACCGCGACCGCATCGGCACCCCCAGAGGATGATGCCCTATGAGAGACGAAGATAGAGGCTGCAGCGACCAATTACCCTACTGATGATGAGACAGGCCCAGCTCATGATCTCCCGCGCACATCTGACACTCGCACCAGGCCACATATGTGATTTTGCGATTGCCAGGAGTCCATCATCCATCGTCTCGATCATCAGGATGAGAGACTTACGAGACTAGAGAGAGTCGTAGAGGTCCTGCAAAGCACGATTGAGAGAGTAGAGCGGGTTACTTAGGAGATTTTTGCTGCGATCACTTGCCACCATGATGACACAACTCCTCGCGAGGGTGGTCCATTAGCATAGAGTCCAGGTCAACATGCACATTTAGGGTGTTTATCCTGTGGTATTGTTATATTTTTAAGTGCCCAGGATGATCTGATACATGTTTCTTTTTATATGTTTTGATAAGATTGTTTGTGGTTGGAGTTTCTATGTGTTTTGGATATTATTGCCCTTCTTAGGCTTGTTGTAGTTTTTGGATGATTATGTTTTTTTTTTTTTTTTTTTTTTTGATATTTATGCCATCTTTGGGCATTTAATATATATATATATATATATATATATATATATATATATATATATATATATATATATATATATATATATATATATATATATAGATGATGGCTTGCTTCTTTGCATTTCACTCTTATCATTTGAATTATGTGAATGTTTGAAATATCTTCCAGGATATTATGTGATTGATTCTCCAACTTCAGTAATGTATGACATATTAATTATTGCTAACCCTTTACCAATAACTGACAAAAAGGGGGAGAACCATACTCCCACCATTAGGTGTGAATGTTGTTTTGACTTAATGGTGATGCAGGAAGATAGGGGGAGTAGCAACTCAAGCACAGTTTATTATTTGTATACTTTGTAAAAGATTTGTAATATTGTGTAAATCCTGAGTTGTACTTACCATGTAGGGTTTGTGTAACGCCCTGTGTTTTCAGGACCCGAGTATATGACTCGTTTCCCAAAAACCCGAGTGTTAACCTTAAAGGATGGTCAAATTTGAGTATATATATTTTTTTCTTTCAAAGTTATGAGTTGGGTGTAGAATGGACAAATCAACATAAAGAAAGATTTTATTTACATCTAGAATATACAAGAGGCGACCTATAATGACTTATACGAACCAATGTCTTTATATTTACAACTGTAAGAATTTCATAACTTAATACATGAGAAAATATTAGAATGCATATAAACAAAAGTCGCAAGATCGCGCAACTTCTTGAAGTAGATACAGCCATGTACTCCTGACACTTGTACCCTGCTCCTCATTAAGTCTGAACCTGAATGTCACTTAAGTCACCTGTGCTAATTGTATGGTTATATATTTGATGAATGAGTGGCCAACTCAGTGTAAAATCCCCTCGAGATTACACACCACCGCATTAGGTAAGCATAGTTATGAAAACATACAAGGCATACAAAACAATACATGATGCAGTCTTATTAAATGTATGGGAGTATGAGTGCATATAACTGGAGATGCTCATCCAGTTGACTTTTAGGCAAAACCCATGTAATGTGGCTGGTCACTAGTGAAAGTACATAGTACATGTGTAGTGCCAAACTCACCAATATGGCCGGTCACTAGCGAAGGTACATAGTACGTGCGTAGTGCCAAACTCTCCAATATGGTCGGTCACCAGCGAAAGTACATAGTACTAAACTCTCCAATATGGTCGGTCACAAGCGAAAGTACATAGTACGTGCGTAGTGTCAAACTCTTCAATATGGTCGGAATGCTATGTATGCATGATTAGCCAGACCATTATTAATCCATTTACAATTAGTAGGTTTAATAGGCTCAAAGGTCACTACGGGGGGCTCGTCACCCAGCGTAGGCCGACGGCTCAGGCATAGTGTCCCACGACCACCATCCCCGGCCCATGAGTCTACCACCTTAAGATGTTTAATGGAAACCGTCGACTAGTGGCCAATCATATTTCCGTATATGGGGCTTACCATCGCATGGTTGCACAAAATAAAACGTTGAACCCATCTAGGGCAAATACCAAAAAAAGCCACCTAGGGCGATTATCAAAACTATGCCACATAGGGCCAATATCAAACTAAGTCACATAGGGCAATTATCAAAACCATGCGATAAAAGACCATCCTTAAAAACTACTTAAACCTAACAACCCCTGGATGGTAGGCCTACATCAATGTTAAATTTAAACCACCATTCCACAACCACTAAGTCAAGGTCCATTACAATCACAATCCATTAGTTATATCCCAAGCATGGGTGTACATTTATAAGTGAGGGTCTCCTACTGATGTACCGGTTTAAGTCCCATAAGCAATACAAGTGTAACGCCCTGAAAATCGGGGGTCGAGCATAAACTCAACTCCCGAGTTCCAGAACATCACTTATGCAACAAAATGAATGATGATTGAATGTTGACTGTATTCGTGCATTGAACATGAGTGAGATTAAGCCAAAACAGCATATCATACTCCAGAGATAGTTAAATTTGCAAGCGGAAGACTGTGATAGATAGATAAAATATATAACTTATGATGAGTCTCCAGAGTGTGATAACATTACCAGGTTAAATAAATACAAGTGCAGTTCTAAAATGTACCAAATGTGAGGAAGTGTAATGCCTCCTATCCCATGTACCATAGTCCCGTCAATACAATATCAGGTCTTCATTGACCTGCCAGAGAGATACAGATAGGAGAATTCCTCCTATCATCATAGAAGTAGTCCGGCTCTGCTTCACAAGCATCGCCACCACCTGAAACTCAACAAATCTGGTTGGTGTGTACACACCGTCCCGTAACGTGGGAGTGAGTGATCAACTCAGTGGAACAGTAAAGCATAGGTTAACATGTTATCAATTCAATCAAGCAGTAATGATAAAGCAGTACAAATCAAACATTTCTAACTACTCTTGTTAAGTACGAAAATGAAATGACATGATGCTGTATGCCCTTGCCAAACCACCCTCAAGCGACATCATCTTACGTTCGCGAATGCTTAACTCCCTCAGTGCGCCACATCTACAAAGCACATGCGGTGCGATGATGCTCATGATTACCAAGTTATTATTAGTCCATTTCAACCAGCAGTATTGGGAAACTAAGGTACCTCCCTTGTATCATTCCCAAACATGATCCATTCTAGGGTCGTCAATCCTAGTTAATCTAATACGACATTATGGTTTGAGAGGCTTAGCGAAGGCATCACAAAGGGCTCGTCACCCGTCAGCACAGATACAGATCTCACCGTATGCGGCTCAATTGCTGACCGTCAGCTCGAGTATAGGTCTCACCGTACTCGGCTCAATCACTAGCCGTCAGCTCGAGTACAGGTCTCACCGTACTCGGCTCCACTCATACTCTAGTTGATGTGAAAGACTCGTCGTCAATTACAGACCCTTGGAGTATACTCGAAGATACTACGGAGGACTCGTCACCCGTCAGCACGAGTACAGGTCTCACCGTACTCGGCTCTCGCCGTAAGTATCGACAGCTCGAATACAGTGTCCCATACCACCATATTCGGCTCACGAGTTGGTTGCGCAATGGTCACTACGGGGAGGCACATGGCCCCAGAGTAGGCCGACAGCTCGACCACGGTGTCCCATACCACCATGACCGGCTCATGCGTCTTAGCGGATCGAGGTACCATGGTTAAAAAGGGGGTTTCACTGGTAAGTTTGGTACCCTAGGTTCAAGCAGTAGCGTCCAAACAGGGTGAACATGCATAAGGCAGATCGGGTTACTTGACGAGCTCGACTAGCACGATCGCCCGTTGAGCTGCACGACATGAAGTGCATAAACAACTTCGTGTGGCCTAGCCACTGCCGACAGGCAACGCACGACTCGAGTTCGTTGAACACATCCCACGTGGCAAATGAATCTCAGCCACGAGTTCAATCCCGTTACTGATTGCCTGGACTATAATCATAGCCCCAAACACAATCAATTACAGATAGATAAAGCAGTAATGGATCAGGATTCAAATCATATAATCAAAGTCTGGTATTATCCGTTTAGGGCTGCCAGGGCTGTTGCACGCACTCGTTGCTCCGCTCCCCCATCACCCATGACGGATCATACAACGTAAATATAAATTAAACATATGCATTACATAGTTAAAATCATAAAGCAGTTGAGCATGTTATGAATCACAACACAAGCATGAGTTTACATGTTCAATTCCTAATCACACAACTATCCAAGGAGATCATACACATAGTTAAAAGAGGTTGAGAATCATATCTCAACACCCTTATACATTACATTTGCTAACTACTACTCATTCAGACATTTCAAGAAACACTTAAACAAACATACATCAACATACATGACATATGTCGATCACATAGGCATTAGGCCAAATCCTTTCACTAGGGAGTTGCCCCAATCATAACACGCGTACACCCACGACGGATAGTCATGGCAAGCAGGAATCCAAGTTCCATATTCATTCAGTCATTTCCACAAACACTTGGGCCACACATTTTAGCATATATAGTGTATATTGGCCGTGGCGTGACTTAGGCAATCCTTTCGTCAAAGGGGGTATCGCCAATACATCAATCATGAATCCATGACAATTAGTCATGGCGAGCACGAATGAGAATTCTATACTCATTCAGCCATTTCACAAACACTTAGAATACACTATTACAACATACATGGTGTATGTTACAAAACATGTATTAGGGCTATCCTTTAGCCAAGCAAGTATTTTATCTATGTATAATATATTACTACATACAGCAAATAATCATGATACATACATCTCCAAAATTTATACGTATACAGTATTTCTAGAATACACAATTTCAACATACGTAGCATTTACAAGTGAACATGTATTACGGCGATTCCTTTCGCCAAACTAGTATTTTATCCATATATAGTATAATCATACATTAAATAAACATGTCAAACACTTCTCCAAAAAAATACGTATACGGTATTTCTACGTATACCTAGAGTATGTGAAATTCCATATTCTACAACGTTAATCGAAACAGGAAACGGAAAGCACTTTGTACATGTGCAATTGCATGCAGATCATGAATCTATCATTATCTGACATTGAAAGCGTTGAAAACCCTAACCTATACACCTAAAGTCCGCACCTTTTGTCGTAGAATCGTAACGGAGTTGATAGGTTTGCTAAGCTTCCGTATTCGGCAGTTTGGCAACCTAGAGAACGAAATAGGTTAGCTATTTCACAACCTACATAGTCTAAACCCCAAAACAGATTAGGGTTAGGGTTTTTTACCTAGAAACGACCGGAAAAACGCCGAAAAGCGTCAAGAAGGGATGGTGTAGCCCGTGGTGGGGCAGGGAACGACGGCAGGGAGATTCTCCCACTTCTCCCTCACTTTCTCTCTCTTTTTCCTCTCTCTCAATTCCAAATTCGTATGGCTGCCATGAGAGAGGGTTTAAGGTCCTTATATAGTCTCAAACTCACCGAAATAGACTCATGTTCAAAGGTTACTGCTAATATAGGTATTTCGTCACTTTTCCCCAGCTCAAAGAGAGGTTCTGGTGGCCCTCCTTGAGCCAAACGTCAGACTTAAGCTCTCCACACATGGATCTATGTGGGATTACGTTTTCGACTCGATCGGATTCCCAGATCGCACGTGGCGGACCACTTTCAGTTCAACGGTCAGTGGGCCACGATCCGAAATTCCAAGTACATGTAAATGTTCCTGAAATTTTTCCTGATCCGAGGGTGTAAACTGGTCTGATTCTGACGGTCTGGTTGCTTAATACTGATGCGCAAGCGAATGGTGCCAGATCACTATTCCAGATATTTTAATTTCAAAGGGAATAGTGTTTTTCACACTCCCTCGCTCCGGATCGAAACGAATGGCCGTGGGACATCGGCTGGATCTGATTTTTGAGATGATTGTCAAGCCCAGTGAGGCGGTCCTAGTTCCTTAGCTTCGTGTTAATCGGACTCCCGATGTGCGGTCTAGACCTAATACGAAGTTTCGTTTCATTCCCGAGAGCAGACGGGAAATGAGTTTGGTTCTAAACTTTAGGGAAACCTAGAGTCACTGATTTTGCAAGTTTTAGGTCTTGCAGATCGTATTTAAAGCGATCCCAACGGATTTCATGGCTAATCGAGTTTTGCACTTAGTTAACTTTGTTAAATTTCTAAAGGATTTAATCCTAATTATTTTCTGGTTGAGATGGTACTTAGGCCTTTGCAGTTTGTATATAAAGTGATCCAAGTTTTACTACTTAGCTAGTTTAAGATAGTGTCTAGGGCGAAAGTGCTTTGAAAAATTGAAAGCACAAGGTAGTGAAGGGTGGGATTTGTGAAGAAAATGGTTTAAGACGGGATTTGAGGCTTTGAATTGAGCGTTTGAAAAGTTAATCAGGTGTTAAGATTGACCCAATGCCTAAGGATGTCTAATCCCAGGTTGGCAAAAATCCGGGATGTTACAACAAGCAATCCACAAGTATAAGAGAATATGTAGGATAATTATTAAGCATGTTATCTAACATTTCAATTCCAACAATTAACACATGTGGTTATAAGGTAAAGATATCAATTAACAATTGAAATTAAAATAAAACTATCACTTATGCTAATAGGAAAATGGAAAGCTCAAGGGGAAGAAATCATCACCTCACTATCGAATCGCCACTAGTGTTGCTAGGGAATGCGTATGCCCTTAAAGTTGAACCCTACCACAAATCATGAACTTATACCATTAGATTCAAGTTCTATGTACTACTTCGGTTTAAGGTTATAGCTTAGGGCTTGAATTATTTATCTTTAGGGTTTTCATCCTAAGGTTCAATCCTAAACTTAGATTCTAGGACTAGAATTCTAGTTGGTGTACCATTAATTACGGTATAACTTAATAATTACAAGAGAACTATTAGCATTAGTGTTATAATTTATATTAGCTAACGTGACACTAATAATCATTATGGTGAAAATGCATAGTATGTTCTAACATCAATAATAATATCTAATAATGATAAAATAAAATATTAATATTTAATAATGATATTTCTTATATGTAATAACTAATATCAGCATAGATAATTTACTAATGGTTGTTCATTTCTAGTATTAACATTCCTAATAATGATTGAAATGGTAACAATGTTAATTGATGTAGGATTGATAGCAATGTTAATCACAAAATCGCCATTAACATTAATGAAACTGATATTAGCTAGCATGATAATAATAATCATTATGATGGTCATACATGGTATGACCTGCTATTAGTGATAATATTTCTGAGTAATGAATAGAATATAAATATCTAATGATTGTAACTTTGTTTATAATAACTATTATTAGCGTAAATAGTCTATTAATGGCTAATCATGTCTATATTAGAAATTATTATGATAATAGTAATAAGGATGATAATTGTAAATTGAAATACTTCTAGTTTGGAAAGAACATGTCGACTCACCATAGTCAACTTGATAGCTCAAGGGTTTACAATTTATCTACCGTTAGGGTCTTGATCATATCACCTACTGGTCTTTGACCCACACTCTAACTTAAGGTTAGAGTTTTGGAATCTGACTCATATAATTAATTTATAATAATAAATAATAATTGTCTATTAAATCATATTGCATACATTTCATACCATACCAAGCACTAGAGTTCTCAATCCGCGTACCAGATCGAACATTGATATAGGTAAGATCCAGGTAACGTTAGCCACACACATGGAATATATATGTATGATGATCAGAACCAGAGATCATGTGGGCCCCTCAGATTCCTAGAGAGGTAGTACCCAATCCAGGTCAGCAGATGGGATGGAAAGCTTCAGCCAAGTTTTTCTTTTTTTTCAATAGCAATAAAATTTGTTTTGCAAACTGTGGCCCACCTGACCAGTGGATCAACCTGATTTTTGGGCTAGGGCATCAATACAATGGTGCCGTTTTGATGGATGAATTGGATCACGTACCTATCATGCCACGCTTCACATGTGTGGCGCGTACATGAGCTTTATTGCAGACGCGTGTGAGCTTAGCAAAGCTTTAACAACTGGTAGGGCTGGAATTGAAAATCCAAACAGAAAACCGAATTCTCCAACTCTCTCTTCTTACTCTCCTTCTCTTTCTCTTTCTCCTTCCTCTCTCCTTATTCCTTCTTCTCTTCCTCACGACCAGAAAATGTCTGGATTTGGCCAGACCCATCCTAGCTCGGACCGAACTCGGTCCAGTGAGCTGAGCTCGCTAGTGAGTCGGGCTGGCTCGGTTCGAGCTGGTGCAATGACGCACCCACTCTCTCTCTTTTCTTCTTCCTTTTCTTCTTCTTCTGTTGTAACCAGCCAACACCTGACCCAACTCGCACCGCCTGACTCGATTGCACCAGTGACCTCGACTCGGCAGTTGCACTCTCTCTTTCCCTATTTGCTTCTCGCTTTGCTTCCTCCTTGTTCTCTCTCTCTCTCTCTCTCTCTCTCTCTCTCTCTCTCTCTTTTTCTCTTCTTTCTCTCCATCTCTCTCTACTTTCTTTTGCAGGGACCCCAGCATGGCACGAAATGGCCCAACTCGGACCGCGACTCGGTGCCGTTTTGAACAAGGAGGATGCTCAGGCTCTAATGGTGGATTCCAAACGGAAGCTCGTTCTTTCGATCTGGAGGTGTCGAGTGGTCCGGATGGGCTTAAAGGAGCTCGAGGAACAGGGGTTTCGAAGATTAAAGGAGGCCGGGCTGATGGGTTCGAATGGAGAGGAAAATGACCAATTTGGTTCTTTTTGTTCTCCCTTTGCAACGCCCTAATGACAAACAGCTGGGATTGCTTGAGAATGGAGGGCTGAGATGGTGCAGGAACCAGCGCACGCGGATTGCTGAGCTGGCTATGAGAGGCATTTTCTATTTTTAGAAATGTTGTGTTTCCATAGTCTGAATGTGCCTGAATTTGTGTCCATACGTGCATGCAGCTACATGTAGAAACGCCTAGGGTTTGGTTAGAAGGACCATTCGCACAAGATTGACCGATTAGATCATCTAGCAGGGCATCGAAGGTGGGCCACAACTCGACTAATGGACGGTAGTTTGATCATTCAAAATGCGTTGGCGCGGGGTGGAAAGAAAGAAGAGATTTCCTTCTTTCGAAAATCTTTGGTCAAACTCGGCTTGACCGGATTTCTTGGTCAAGTGCAATGAGGGCTGCATGAGAACCGTGCACATGCACTGCCCTAAAGTGGGGCCCACACGACTGTTTTACAAAATCTACACCGTCCATCCACCTCCACTGGTCTTATCAAGACCCTTGACCGAATATGTGGCAGACCCTAAACTCAGATGGCCTATAACGCTTAAAACTTATGGTTTAAGCGTCTATGAATGTAACTCCAACGGTCGAATCATTTGGTAGTTTAATAATTAAGAATTTTAAGCCTACAGTCCTATTTTAAGGTGGATCATGTGAATAAGTGGGCCACAAAATGATTTAATTAAATCCTTAATAGTTAATTACAAGTTTTTGAAATCCGATGATTTGATTGGTTTCATATCGATGATCCACATCATCCGTTCACCTTGGAGGCCTTGATCGGGGCCCACATACCATTTCGATGAAATCAACACCGTCCATTCTCTTTGGGGGTCTCATTTGAGACGCCGGGCCAGTGATCAGACTGATTTAAGCTTTAAGTGGGCCACGCCACATGAACCTCTTGTTACCAAATGGCGGTTTAGTGCATCCAAACAATCCAGCGATTGGATTGACCAACATTTAATTTTCAATAACTATTGGGATCTTAGAGAACGTTTAGGTGTGATCTAGGAGTTTGATAAGAAACCAGATAATTCAATCTATGTTTTCAAATGATGGATCGTCCTATGAGACATTGTAAACTTGGTGAATAGTGGATTTCATGATTCAGGTTTTTGTAAATTCGTAATCCGGTTAGATTCGTCCATCAATGAAGTTGGGATCCTAAGAAAATAGGTCTCTTTAGTGATATGATGATCCATCTTGGAAATCGACGGATAGATAGCTTGATGTATGGATCGGGTTTGTTTTTCAATGGTTGGAATTAGACTACAATGAACGTGAATGTTCATTTAAGCCAGACTAGTATTTATACTAAGTCAGGTTACATGGTAACACTCGAGTACTGGGAAGTACGGGGTGTTACAGTTTGTTATGTGTTTTGTCATGTAATTGACAAAGGGTGTAACGCCCTGAAAATCGGGGGTCGAGCATAAACTCAACTCCCGAGTTCCAACGCATCACTTATGCAACAAAATGAATGATGATTGAATGTTGTCTGTATTAGTGCATTGAACATGAGTGAGATTAAGCCAAAACAACATATCATACTCCAGAGACAAGTGTGATAGCAAGCGGAAGACTGTGATAGATAAATAAAATATATAAACTGTGGTGAGTCAGAGGGTGATAATGTTACCAGGTTAATTCATTATGAGTACAATTTCAAATTATACCAAGTTGTGGAAGTGTAATGTCTTTTATCCCAAACACATAGCCCCGTCGATCAAGACACGACTCGCATGAAGCCGCTAGAATACATCAAATACGAGCAAGCATCATAGTCATCATAAAGGTCCGGCTCCGCCTCAGGAGTAGCGTCGCCATCTGCAATCAGACAAAGTCTGGTGGGTGTTCGGAACATCGTCCTGTAACGTGGGAGTGAGTGATCAACTCAGTTGAACAATAAAGCATAGGTTAATATGTTATCAACTCGGTCAAGCAGTAATGATAAAGCAGTACAATCAAACAATCATAACTACTCTTATTAATGCAAGTATGAATGCAGTCATGATGTATGCCCTTACCACACACACCCTCGTGCGACACCATCTTACGTTCGTGGCATGCTTTCATCCCTCAGTGCTCCACATCTTCCAGGCACATGCAATGCGATGATGAGCACGATTACCATGTTTTTATTAGTCCATTTCAAACAGCATATTGGGAAACTAAGGTACCTCCCTTGTATCATTCCCAAACATGATCCATTCTAGCGTAGGCCGACAGCTCGACCACGGTGTCCGTTACCACCATGCCCGGCTCATGAGTCTTAGCGGATCGAGGTACCATGGTTAACGGGATTTCACTGGTAAGTTTGGTACCCTAGGTTCAAGCATTAGCGTCCAAACATGGTGAACATACTTAAGACAGATCAGGTTACTTGACGAGCTCGGCTAGCTCGAGCGCACAACAAGTTGAACGATATGAAGCGCATAAGCACTTCATGTGGCCAACCACTATCGCCAACCGAAGTATGACTTGGGTTCATCGAACACATCTCACATGACAAATGAATCTCAGCTATGAATTCAATCCCATTACCGATTGCCTGGACTATAATCATAGCCCCAATCACATTCAATTGCAGATAGTTAAAGTAGTAATAGATCATGGTTCAAATCATACCATCAAAGTCTGATATTATCTGTTTAGGGCTACCAGGGCTGTTGCACGGAATAGTTACACCACTCCCCCATCACCCATGACGGATCATATAACGTAAACATGAATTTAAACATATGCATTACATAGATAAAATCATACAATCAGTTGAGCATGTTATGAAGCACAACACAAGCATGAGTTTGTACATATTCAAATCCTAATCACACAGCTATCCAAGGAAATCATACACATAGTTAAAGGAGTTGAGAATCATATCTCAACACCCTTATACATTACAATTTACAAACTACTACTCATTTAAACGTTTCAACAAACACTTAGACTACATACATCAACATACATTACATATGTTGATCACATAGGTATTAGGCCAAATCCTTTCACTAGGGAGTTACCCCAATCATAACACGCATACACCCATGACGGATAGTCATGGCAAGCAGGAATCCAAGTTCCATATTCATTCAGTCATTTCCACAAACACTTGGGCCACACGTTTTAATATAAGTAATGTATATTGGCTGTGGCGTGATTTAGGGCAAATTCTTTCGTCAAAGGGGGTATCGCCAATACAACAATCATATATCCATGACAATTAGTCATGGCGAGCACGAATGAGAATTCTATACTCATTTGGTCATTTTCACAAACACTTAGAATACACTCTTTTAACATACATAGTGTATATTAGCAAAAACATGTATTAGGGTGAACCCTTTCGCCAAATAAGTATTTTATCCATATATAATATATTCATACAACAAATAATCATGGCAAACACATTTTCAAAATTTATATGTATACGGTACTTTCTACAAATACCTAGAGTATGTAAAATTCCATATTCTTCATCTTTAATCGAAACGGAAAACAGACAACACTTTGTACATGTGCAATTGCATTCAGATCATGAATCTATCATTATCTAACATTAAAAGCATTGAAAACCATAACCTATACATCTAAAGTCCGCACCTTTAGTCGTAGAATCGTAACGAATCCGATAGGTTTGCTAAGCTTTCATCTATGGCAATTTGGCAACCTATAGAATGAAATAGGTTAGCTATTTCATAACCTACAACCACCAAAGCCCCAAATCAGATTATGGTTAGGGTTTCTTACCTAGAAACGGAGCTGAAATCGCCGGGAAAGCGATTAGAAATGAGGGGTGTAGCTTGTGTAGCGGCAGGGTAAAGTGGCAGGGAGATTCCCCCACTTCTCTTTCACTTCTCTCTCTCTTTTCTCTCTTCTTTCTCTAGGGTTTCTCTCAAATTCGTATGGCTGTGAGAGAGAGAGGGTTCTAAGGTCCTTATATAGCCTAAAAAGTCTCCAAAATAGACTCCAGGTCAAGGTATACTTGGGTTATAGCAAAAGTGGCCATATTTCAGCTCAACGGAGCACTTCTGGCGGGCCCCCTTGAGCCAAAGGTCGGAATTAAGCTCACAGACACCGAATCTAAGTAGAGTTAAGTTTTTGTTTCAGTGGGATTTTCAGATCACGCGTGGCGGACCAGTTTCAGTTCAACGGTCAGTAGATCTTGATCGGAGATTCCGAGTACATGGATATGTTTGGAAAAATATCCCTGATCCGAGGGTGTAAATTGGTCTGATTCTGACGGTCAGGTTGTTCAATACTGATCCGTAAGCGAGAGGTGCCAGATTTCATAAATTTCTATTTTATTTTGAATTAATTTCACATTTCTCACACTCCCCGCTCCGAGCTCAAGCAAATTTCACTGGGACACTATTTGGATTTGATTTCCGAGATGGTTGTCAAGCCCAGCAAGGCGGTCCTAATTCCTTAACTTCATGTTAATCGGACTTCCGACATGCGGTCCAGATCTGATACAGAGTTTCGAGATGCTCCCGAGAGCAACCTGGTAATGAGATTGATCCTAGATTTTAGGGTAATGTAGCGTCAATGATTCTACAAGTTTTGGGTCTTGCAGATCATATTTAAAGTGATTGGTGATAATTTCACAGGTACTTTAGTTTAACACCGGCTAATTCTTGCCTAATTTCTAAAGGATTTAGTCTTGAGTAATTTCTGTCTGAGGTGGTACCTGGGCCTTTGTAGATTGTATATAAAGCGATCCAAGTTATAATACTTAGCTAGTTTAAGATAGTGTCTAGGGTGAAAGTACTGAGGAAAATTGAAAGAACAAGGTGGTGAAGGGTGGGATTTGTGAAGAAAAAGGGTTAACAAGCGGTTTTAGACTTTGGGATTGAGTTCTGACAAGTTAATAAGGTGTTAGGAGCGACCCATTGCCTAAGGACGTCTAATTCCAGGTTGGCAAAAATTCGGGATGTTACAATCTACCCCCCTTAAAACAAAATTTCGTCCCCGAAATTGGCTAAGGGTAATAAGGAAAGATTTAATTATTTCCTTTGCCTAAGTTTTATTGATTTCGAGTTCCTACGCGTGGTAGGGTGTATACTAGCCCAGTTCATTTTATTTTAGTCTACCCCCCTTAAAACTTATTTCTTTATCCATTTCTCATACCCTAATGGTTTGCTACAATTTATTTCTTTACCTATTTGGAGTCTTGACGATAATTCCCAACAATTTAGAGTAAGATAACTGTTTTTAATGTTTGACCAACACGGAGAGACGGTTATAGTGGGCTTGATCCTGATACATTGATCATCTATCGGGCCAGGGTAGGAAGCTCATCGTATCCCTTTTGAATCCTGGTGGATCCTGGTCGTCTGCCCGTCAGCAGAGAGTCCATTGGTAGTCCCCCGGGATTGAGAATTGGGTCAAGCCGCGAATGCTTCACAGTTTATATTTTAGTAACTCCGTAGACCGATCACTCTAAAATCGTAGGGAATGTCCATCACTAAAAGGTTCAAATGTCCTATTTCTCGGGTTGCCCATTGTTCTAAGAGAGTCCTTGTTATTATCTATGTCCAAGGAAATGGTGAATCAAATCTTACTAGATCATCCTAAAACGGTTTCTCATAGTAGAACTTGCTAGGGCTTCTATAATGTTCATATTCAACGAGCACAGTTTCGATCCTGGGCCAGTGGGATAGGGTCCACCACGCTTCCGCTGCGCCACCCAGATCAAAGAGGTGTATCGATTTGACCTAGCTACATCTATCGGTCTCTGGCATTCTCTAATGTAACCGGTAGTCTAGTCTTAATTTAGGAGTAGTGGAAATCCATAGGTGTAGTCTAAAGTCTATGCCCATATGCTAGATGATTTCACGTCATTTCTAATACAAGGGTTTTATAACTTAGGGTCAAAGTTGCCTAATTGGAATTGAGTCGCCCGAACTTAAATTTAACTATGCTCGAGCATTTCACATATGTCCATTCTAACTAAGAGGGTCCTAAGGTTCACATTATATATTTGTTGGATTTCCTACACGGTCATGTCTGTCGAAATTTAGGAGCACCATTCTAAGTCCAAAACTCCAAGGGCCTATTTGGCCAGTGGTCTTAAGTTGTATTTAATGGGCTTGCATTGCTAATCCCTCCTCGGGATTGGGAGTGGCATGGTTGGTAGGAGGGTGAGTGGGGATAAAAATTAATTTTATAGGCTTTGGAAAATGAGCCTGGTGTTGGAAAGCGTGAGATGGGAGTTCCAAATCCCATGATGAGGAATTTCTAAGTGTAATAGGAAAAGAAAACTCGGGATATACTTTTCATTGCATACATTCCAAACATGGCATTGGAAAACATGGGATACACCCAATCTAGGGGCCATACTTTTCATTTATTGTTACCTTACAATTCTATCCACCTTAAACTCACCTAATGCAATTTGGCCGAACGGGCCCTGAACGTCCTCAAACATCTAAAACATTCTACCAACTACTACACCCATTAACATGAAAACAAAAACATCCAAAGACGGTAACCTATGCAAAATACAAGACAATAGTCTGGATGACTAGACATCCGAGAAAATGGCCGACCCAATGACAAGGAAAGCCATGGAAAGTGAAGGAAAGGAAAGAAAAAAGGGCTGGAGGGTTGATTCTCCACAGACTTGAGTCTCAACAAGGGGTGTAGAGGCCCAACAGACAGTGATTGAAGATGAAAAATGGAAAGGTAGGATGGGTTAGGGAGCTTACACATTTTTGAGCTCCAAATGGGGCATGTAAGAGCCCAAAGGAGAGAGAATGAAGAGGATAGGAGGATAGGTAAAGAGAGTTCAAATGTGTGGTGAAGGTGGTGCACGAAAATGAAGGAAGAAGAGGTTGGAGGGGCGATTTCTTCGAAAAATCAGAAGTTTTGTGGAGAAAGGAGAGCTTGGAGGGGTAGTTTGTGAAGGAGATAGGGGTTTGGGGGGTTTCAATGGACGGGACACACATCAGGGGGGTCCTACAACCCCCAAACACACTCTGCCCAACTGGCCTGCCCGGCCGGGCCCGAAACCCGGCGAGGCCTCGCCACCCACTGGACAAAGTGGTGATTGCTCGCCACTTGGGCGAGGTCCTCGTGACCCCTAGGCCCCGAAAAAGTATGGGTCCAGCCCTGGGTCCCTTTGGAAGTGCTCCGTTTGGCCCCCGATTCCGTTTTGAGCCGTATCGTGGCCAAATTGCAAACCGGAATGATTTTATGTGACGTGTAGCATATGATATTGGGGTAGGAGGCACTAATCTATCCAACTAACCCATTTATTTGGTTAGATTTCAAAAGGTTAAGGTTCTAAACCCATTTATCCCTTTATTTCCTAATTTTGGTAAGTTTTAGTTTCGGTATTGTTCTTCATCATTTATACCCTAGGATGGGTGTGTATTACGAATATGTTTAAAAGAAATGAAGTATACAATGGTGGAGGGTGAGATTTTGAAGGAATTGGACAAAAAGGGGTTTTAGGCTTTGAGGTTGAGTGTAAAGTGTTGTGGTTGACCCACAACCTAAGGACATTCGTCTCTACGGAATGGCTCAAACCCATCGACTTACGGCTTAGAAGTGATTCGGGATCGTTTCGCGTGATCATGGGTGTGTACGGGCCCAATCTCAGCGGTCGATTTCGGTTGGTTTCGCCGTTCGGCGAAATTGAAAAACCCTAAGTCGGTTCTTACGTTCCGTCACTCCCTCCTAAGTTAAAGTGCGCCAGAGTACGTCGTGTTACCATTACCCAGGATTGTTTTAATCCAAATCATGCTCTGATACCATCTTGTAATGCCCTGAAAATCGGGGGTGGAGCATAAACTCAACTCCCGAGTTCCAACGCATCACTTATGCAACAAAATGAATGATGATTGAATGTTGTCTGTATTAGTGCATTGAACATGAGTGAGATTAAGCCAAAACAGCATATCATACTCCAGAGACAAGTGAGATAGCATGCGGAAGACTGTGATAGATAAATAAAATATATAAACTGTGGTGAGTCTCCAGAGTGTGATAATCTTACCAGGTTAATTCATTATGAGTACAATTTCAAATTATACTAAGTTGTGGAAGTGTAATGTCTTCTATCCCAAACACATAGCCCCATCGATCAAGACACGGCTCGCATGAAGCCGCCAGAATACAACAAATATGAGCAAGCATCATAGTTATCATAAAGGTCCGGCTCCACCTCAGGAGTAGCGTCGCCATCTGCAATCAGACAAAGTCTGGTGGGTGTTCGGAACACCATCCCGTAACGTGGGAGTGAGTGATCAACTCAGTGGAACAATAAAGCATAGGTTAACATGTTATCAACTCGGTCAAGCAGTAATGATAAAGCAGTATAATCAAACAATCCTAACTACTCTTATTAATGCAAGTATGAATGCAGTCATGATGCATGCCCTTACCACACACACCCTCGTGCGACACCATCTTACGTCTGCAGCATGCTTTCATCCCTCAGTGCTCCACATCTTCCAGGCACATGCAATGCGATGATGAGCATGATTACCGAGTTTTTATTAGTCCATTTCAAACAGCAGTATTGGGAAACTAAGGTACCTCCCTTGTATCATTCCCAAACATGATCCATTCTAGGGTTATCAGTCCTAGTTAATCTCATACGATGGTGCGTTTCTAGGTCGCTGCAAAGGCTGTCATGGCTGTTACGCACAATGGTTACACCACTCTCCCATCACCTTTTTAACGGTTCTTCACTAAGCTGATACAGGCCTAGTTCATACTCTATACACTGCGGCAAAACTTGTCGCCTCACCGCAAATTTAGAGTATGCTCGAGGTCACTACAAAGGGCTGCCAGGGCTGTTGCTCGCAATCGTTGCACCACTCCCCCATCACCTTATCAATGTAGGCTGACAGCACGAATATAGTGTCCCATACCACCATAATCGGCTCACGAGTCTGGTTGCTCACTGGTCACTACGGGGAGGCATGTGGCCCCACCGTACGCCGACAGCTCGACCACGGTGTCCCATACCAGCATGCCCGGCTCATGAGTCCTAGCTGATCGAGGTTTCATGGTTAATGGGATTCACTGGTAAGTTTGGTACCCTAGGTTCAAGCAGTAGCGTCCAAACATGGTGAACATACATAAGACAGATCGGGTTACTTGACGAGCTCGGCTAGCTCGATCGCATAACAAGTTGAACGATATGATGCGCATAAGAACTTCGTGTGGCCAACCACTATCGCCAACCGAAGTACGACTCAGGTTAGTCGAACACATATCACGTGGCAAATGAATCTCAGCCACGAATTCAATCCCGTTACTAATTGCCTGAACTATAATCATAGCCCCAATCACATTCAACTGTAGATAGTTAAAGCAGTAATGGATCAAGGTTCAAACCATACCATCAAAGTCTGATATTATTCGTTTAGGGCTGCCAAGGCTGTTGCACGGAATCGTTACACCACTCCCCATCACCCATGACGGATTATATAACGTAAATATGAATTTAAATATATGCATTACATAGATAAAATCATACAATCAGTTGAGCATGTTATGAAGCACAACAAAAGCATGAGTTTGTACATATTCAATTCCTAATCACACAGCTATCTAAGGAAATCATACACATAGTTAAAGGAGTTGAGAATCATATCTCAACACCCTTATACATTACAATTTACTAACTACTACTCATTCAAACATTTCAACAAACACTTAGACTACATACATCAACATACATGATATATGTTGATCACATAGGTATTAGGCCAAATCCTTTCACTAGGGAGTTACCCCAATCATAACACGCATACACCCACGACGGATAGTCATGGCAAGCATGAATCCAAGTTCCATATTCATTCAGTCATTTCCACAAACATTTGGGCCACACGTTTTAATATAAGTAGTGTATATTGGCCGTGGCGTGATTTAGGGCAAATTCTTTCGTCAAAGGGGGTATCGCCAATACAACAATCATATATCCATGATAATTAGTCATGGCAAGCATGAATGAGAATTCTATACTCATTCGGTCATTTTCACAAACACTTAGAATACACTCTTTTAACATACAGTGTATATTAGCAAAAACATGTATTAGGGCGAACCCTTTCACCAAATAAGTATTTTATCCATATATAATATATTCATACAGCAAATAATCATGGCAAGCACATTTCCAAAATTTATACATATACGGTGCTTTCTACAAATACCTAGAGTATGTAAAATTCCATATTCTTCATCTTTAATCGAAACGGAAAACAGACAGCACTTTGTACATGTGCAATTGCATACAGATCATGAATCTATCATTATCTGACATTGAAAGCATTGAACCTATATATTTAAAGTCCGCACCTTTAGTCGTAGAGTCGTAACGAATCCGATAGGTTTGCTAAGCTTTCATCTACGGCAGTTTGGCAACCTATAGAACGAAATAGGTTAGCTATTTCATAACCTACAACCACCAAAGCCCCAAATCAGATTAGGGTTAGGGTTTCTTACTTAGAAACGGAGCTGAAATCGCCAGGAAATCGATTAGAAATGAGGGGTGTAGCTTGTGTAGCGGCAGGGTAAAGTGGCAGGGAGATTCCCCCACTTCTCTCTCACTTTCTCTCTCTTTTCTCTCTTCTCTCTCTAGGGTTTCTCTCAAATTCGTATGGCTGTGAGAGAGAGGGTTCTAAGGTCCTTATATAGCCTAAAAAGTCTCCAAAATAGACTCCAGGTCAAGGTATACTTGGGTTATAGCCAAAGTGGCCCTGTTTCAGCTCAACGGAGCACTTCTAGCGGGCCCCCTTGAGACAAAGTCGGACTTAAGCTCACAGACACCGGATCCAGGTGTAGTTAAGTTTTTGTTTCAGTGGGATTTCCAGATCACGCGTGGCGGACCAGTTTCAGTTCAATGGTCAGTGGATCTCGATCGGAGATTCCGAGTACATGGATATGTTTGGGGAAATATCCCTGATCCGAGGGTGTAAATTGGTCTGATTCTGACGGTCAGGTTGTTCAATACTAATCCGCAAGCGAGAGGTGCCAGATTTCATAAATTTTTATTTTATTTTGAATTAATTTCACGTTTTTCACACTCCCCGCTCCGAGCTTAAGCGAATTTCACTGGGACACTATCTGGATTTGATTTCTGAGATGGTTGTCAAGCCAGCAAGGCGGTCCTAATTCCTTAATTTCATCTTAATTGGACTTCCGACGTGCGGTCCAGATCTGATACGGAGTTTCGAGATGCTCCCGAGAGCAACCGAGATGAGATGGATCCTAATTTTAGGGTAATGTAGCGTCAACGATTCTACAAGTTTTGGGTCTTGCAGATCGTATTTAAAGTGATTGGTGATAATTTCACAGGTACTCTAGTTTAACACTGGCTAATTCTCGCCTAATTTCTAAAGGATTTAGTCTTGAGTAATTTCTGTCTGAGGTGGTACCTGGGCCTTTGTAGGTTGTATATAAAGCGATCCAAGTTATAATACTTAGCTAGTTTAAGATAGTGTCTAGGGTGAAAGTACTGAGGAAAATTGAAAGAACAAGGTGGTGAAGGGTGGGATTTGTGAAGGAAAAGGGTTAACAAGCGGTTTTAGACTTTGGGATTGAGTTCTGACAAGTTAATAAGGTGTTAGGAGCGACCCATTGCCTAAGGACGTTTAATTCCAGGTTGGCAAAAATTCGGGATGTTACAAAGGGGGAGATTGAAAGTGCCCTCGTTTGTCAATATACGTGAAAGTTGAGTCTTAGAGTCCAGTGAGCCCCATATGAAGATTACAAGATCAAAGACTCACCAAGTTTAAGAAGTTGGAGTGCGCTACATAGGTATATTAAGCCTCACTTCTCTAACCAGATCCTATCAGGTAAAAGCCCCACTTAAAATGGTCTAAACTTGCCCAAAACCATGTTTGCAAAACCCTTGGTAAGCTTAGATTTAGAGTTAATTCAAAGTTTGTGGAGAATGAATCAATTGGCAAAAAATCATGTTCCATCGATTGCAATCGAAGTGCAATCAAGACATCTTCGATGACTTTAAACACTTATTCGATGGCATTGAACACCTGGCATCAAAATAATGGCTAAACAATCCAACAAGTAAACTATGAAAATCCTAGATATATTCGATGGAATCGAAGGAAGTTCGATGACACTAAAACTTAAGTTTCGATGGCATCGAACCCAGTTCGATGTCATCGATATATGACCATTTATCTCCAGCAAGCCTTGAAAAAAATCTAATATTTTCGATGTAATCGAAACACCTTCGATGACATTAAAGTAAGTTATCAATGGGATCGAAGAAGGTTTGATAACATTAATATTTGGACTAGTTTGTCCAGCAAGCATTTAAGGAAAATCCTATAATTTTTGATGGCATCGAATACCTTTCGATGAAATCAAAATTCAAATTTTGATGGCATCGAAAGGATGATTGATGACATCGAGATATGGACAAATCTGTCTAGAGAGTTTTCACAGGAAAATCAAGTTATTCATGATAGCATCGAACTGTAATCGATGACATCTTCGATGACATCGAAAGGTTGTTCAATGACATCTAAATAGTGCTCAAACTGTACAACAACCAAAGTATATTTTTCAAGGAAAATCTTGATGGCATCGAGCCATCTTTCGATGACATCGAAGGTCCCTTCGATGACATTGGAGGATGATCAATGACATCAGACAAAATCTATCCAACACCTATTTGAAAATCTTATGCAGGAAGTCAATGGCATCGAAGAAGGTTCGATGACATCAACAATGATAGATTTTAGCATATTTTTTTACCATTGGGATTTGACTCTATATATCACTTGGGGTTACTTCTTGGCTTTTTGAACGATCATTGAAGAGAGCTTTGAGAGAGTGAATGTTATAGTTAATACCCTTACTCTTAAGCCCTCTTTTCCATAAGAGTTCACCATTCAATCCATGGCTTAAAGGCATTTATTCAAACATTCATAGCCTAGATTAAACTATGAACTCCAATCTTCATTGATAATCCAATAACACTCTTTAATGGCAAATCATTATGTCAGGATCCTCGAATGCTTAGCTTTCGGAAATCTTCTCTAGCTCTTAAAGATTAATCATTAACTAGAGTAGATCAAACTAAACCCAAACCCAACAACCTCGGTACCCTCGATTGGAGCATTTACAAGTGGTTGCTGTTCAAGGGAGCTGAAGACTCTTCATTGATTGGAAGATATTCATCAACATGTGCTAAAATGGGGATCACTCATTTACAAGTAAGTACTAGAGTCCATTGTGTCTGAAGCCCTTTCCTTGTGTAGGATTGGGATTCAAAGTTTGGTTCTACAAACTCACTAAGACCTTTCATAGGCCTCCGACGAGAGAATATGTCTAGTGTCCTTGTGTAGGACCTATTGCCTTGTATAGGCATTGTCGGTGGCCTTATGTAGGCACCTTAGGTTGTCTTGTGTAACATCTTAGATAACATTGTGTAGGTTATGAAGGTTTCTGGTTAACCTGATTTAAAACCATTGGATAGCGAAATCCGGTATACGTATGGGTTGAGTGCGTCTATCGGGAGTGGAGTAGGCACGTAGCCGAACCACTATATATTGATGTGTTTGTGATGCATGCTTTTGTATATGTTGTGTTGATTCATGATATGATTACTCTTTGCACACCACATGTTTGATGCAATGCAAATTTTGTATATTTTATTATCTTAGCTTTTGATTGTGAATAGTTTTCTTTTAGTCTTGTTTGATTAGAGCTTGATTGTTAGTATTTGTTTTAAAGTAGGATTAAAGTTTAGAAAAGTCCAATTCACCCCCCTCTAGGACATTTAGACATAATTCTGTACTTCACTAATAGTGGTTTACCGCAATTTCAAGACAATCCTTGGCTTTTTCCCAATTTTGGGGAGCCATCTCACTAGATTTTTAAAGATAAGGCGAGACAAATACCTATAGTGAAGATATTCGAGTCTTTGGAGCCAAAGTTCTATTTCATTTTCTTAGGTCATGTGGCATATAGCTGGAGAAGCAGGCTTTCTATAGCTTTCGATTACCTAGCAATTTTCGTTTGTGCATAGACTTCTCATAATCAATTTACCTATAGAATCTGAGATCTTGCACATTTCTTTTGAGAATTTAATAGAATGTTATTTGTCACATATATGAGATATGCTTCATGTTAGTGAACTTATTTGCACTCATGTTCGTCAATTACGTGACTAGTTGTGTCTTGTAGTCGGATGAGTTCTTGGCAAGTGAAGACCGGCGACGCAACTGGATCAATTGCTTCTGACTCGCCGTTCTTATATCCCTCTGTATGAGGGTGGATCGTCCCGATGATCTTTGCTGTGTTATTGCTGAATCATAATACATTTAAAAAAAAAGATATTTATGCCCTTAAGGGCTTTTTGGTTTTTGGATGATGGTTTACTCTACCCAATCTTGGGGTAGTAATTTTAATAAAATTTTGGTATTATTTTTTTGCTCATGTTAGATACTCTCTTTATTGTTATCTTTTCTATCTAACATATGGTTTGTCTGCTTATGATGATATATTTTCTTGTTTGGATGATGATCTTTACGCTTATATCATTATATGATCTATCTTCCTTACCCTTTGGATTATTATCTCTATGTTATTGGATTATTTCTTGGTAAATCCTTTGCTAATAACTGACAAAAAAGGGTAGAAGAAACCTACCCACCAAAACAATGTTTGTTTTTGTAGAAATTGCTTTTTTACCTTGTTACAGGTTATTCTTGATAGATACAAAGGAGGAGCAACATGGTTTTGTATTACATGTCAAGTCTTGAGTTGTAAATTTTTATCTTTGATATATAATTCTTATTGTTTTGGTATGTGATTGGTATGGACCATGACACGGTCGTAGGTTAGGTTGTTTTTGTCATGTAATTGACAAATGGGGAGAATGTTAGTGCACTTATCCGCACTCATGTTTGTCAATTACATGACTAGTTGTGTCTTGGAGTCGAATGAGTTCTTGGCAAGTGAAGACCGGCGACACAACTAGATCAGAAGCATCAAAGCCACATTGAAGACAAAGAACTGTTTCTACGATCTTGACTTTGCAAATAGATGATCCCAATCCAAATAGGAATACCTACTTAGGTCATCTATTCTAAGCCAATCCCAAGTCCATATTTATATCCTATAGTCTTGGCTTTTGCATATCCCAAGTCGTTGAAAGATTAAAAGAACAAAAAGGAAAATCTGTCCACTTTCGGTAGGAAGGTGTCATCGAATGACACCTTCGGTGTCACCGAAGGTATACCAGAGGGGCTCAAAACTGTCTAGCAATATCACGACTATAATTCGGTATCACCGACTGGATAATTCGGTGACACCGACTGCCACCGACGAATAATGTTTGGTGCCACCGAAAGGGACTTATTTTGATCACCAACTTGAGGAATTAATTCGGTACTACTGAATGATATTTCGGTACCACCGAAGCAAGTTCGGTGATACTGAAGTTGGCTTCAGTAGAACATAAACTAGCCATTTTTTAGCTATTTTCTATCTGTTGGAAGCTTTTATCTGTAAAAACGGCTTGTATAAACTTGCAAAATTAGTGAAAATAGGCACCATAGAGTCTCTAGTGTATCCCAAGCTTATCTTAGCCCATTTAGACTCTATCCATATGAGTTTCATGCTCTCTTCATTGTGATCTTTCACTCTTATGAGCATTCAATGCTCCTATTAATGAAGAACATGAACTCGTGCCTTCTCTAAAGTACAAAGACCAAACCAATAGAAAAATCCTTAGTTCATTGATACTTTAGAGCGTCCATAAGTTGAATCCCTTAGGAAATCCACTCATTATCCTAGATAGGAGATTCAACCAACTCCCATGACCTTGGTCAACTTTTTAGGTACATCTTATGCAAGGTTCTTGATTATGAAGCTAAGCCAAGAGTTAAATCCAAGCTGAGCACTGGGAAGCTAATTCAAACATGAGAACGTGAAGATCTGGCAACCCGAGAGAAGCTACAAAAGAGAACTCTATCTGACAAGTAAGTGTCATAGTTAAGAGTTTAAATTTTAGTCTCTTTACTCGTGCAAGATTAAGGCTAAGAGTTTTCTATCAACAAACTCAATTAGGTTCCTAGTGTGGGACCTTGGCCAGTGGGCCTGAACATAGGTGCCTTGTGTGGGACCTTGGCCGGTGGGCCTAAATGGTAGGTGCCTAGTGTGGGACCTTGGCTAGTGGGCTTAAATGTGGGTTCTAGGTGTAGGACCTTTGCTCTTGCAGAGAGCATAAATTGTGTCCTTAGCGTAGGACTGTAAAGGTTATTGGTGAACATGTTTAAAACCATTGATAGTGAAATCCGGTGCACTCTGGGATTGAGTGTGGATGCCGGGAGTGGAGTAGACACGTAGCCGAACCACTATAAATGCTTGTGTTTGGAATTGTCATTTACGCATCTGTTTAATCATGCTTATATATGCTTGAATGTTTAATTTAGTATACATGATTGAATAAATGCGATTCATTGATAGGAAGTACATTCCACACAAGTGTACAACACTAGGATAGTTATTATATCTGTATATCTCTAATAGCTTTGTGATTGGATCCTCTAACTGGCTTGGAAGCCATTAGAGTTATATTGCCTTACTTGCTTTAAATTGAATAATCATTTAAGTTAAGCAATCAAGTTTTTAAATAGGAGGAAATAATTGAAAAGTCCTATTCACCCCCTCTAGGACCTTAACTCAGATTCCTTCTTCAATATCAGCGGTGTAAACCGCAATTTCAATTGGTATCAAAGCAAGGTTCCTCTGAAAAAGGTTTAACAACCTAGAGGAAGATCTTGACAGAAGAAAGAATTATGGGTAAAGGAGTGAGACTATCCGTCTCACGGCCACCCATCTTTAATGGTACAAACTATGCATACTGGAAGTCAAGAATGATATTTTTTCTCCAGGCCTTAGATGATGATGTATGGGAGATTGTTGAAAATGGATATAGTGCACTTATAGAACAAATTGTTCTTGAGGATGGTACAACAATCACCAAACCAAAACCAAAGGCCAAATGGACCCAGTATGACAAAGAGATGAGGATGTGTGAAGCCAAAGCCATGAGTACAATTTTCTACGGAGTTTCGCAGGAAGCATTTCATCAAATAAGTATATGTGCAAACTCTAAGGCAGCATGAGAGTTATTAGAACTACCCATGAAGGAACTAACGCAGTGAAAATGTCAAGGCTTCAATTTCTAACATCTCAGTTTGAACACATAAAGATGGAAGAAGATGAGACATTCATGGAGTTCTTTACAAGACTGAATGGTATATGTAACTCCATGGGTGGACTTGGAGAAATAATTTCAGTACCCAAAATATATAGGAAAATTCTGAGATCCCTATCGGAACGTTTTAACTCCAAGGTCACCACCATTGAAGAGTGTAGGAATATAGAAGAAATGAAAGTAGAAGAACTAGTTGGTTCCCTACAAACTTTTGAACTACACTTCAAACCACCCACAAAATCCAAAAATACTGTTCTCAAAACCTCTAATAACATGAATACAATAGAGGAAGAAGATAGTGAGAACGGAGATGGAGATGAGGAAGTTTCCCTCCTAGCTAAAAAAATTCAAAAGATTCTTTAATAGGAACTGTGGAAGACCATACAACAATAAGGGAGCTCAACCGGACCACAAGCGCCAAACTGGCAAGTTCAACAAGTCCAAAGAGCTTCAATGCTACAACTGTAAAAAGTTTGGTCACATCTCCACGGAATGCCCTACAAAGAAATCCAAAGGAAAAGCTATGGCTGCCACCTGGGATGACACTGATGACTCAAATTCAGATTCAGATGAGTCAGGTAGTGATGGAGACACAAAATCATTGAAGATTTTCATGGCCTCCACCACTACAGTTAGTCCTAAAAATTCGAATGAGGAAGAAGAACTTGATCTTAAGGAAATTAAAAAGGGTAGAGGAATTAGAGTTAGTAGCATAACTTTTGACAATCTAATCAAGAAAATTGAATTTCTAGAATTAAAAGTTGAAAAATTAAAAAGAAAAAACAAGAAACTAAAAATAGAAGTAAAATATTCTGATTAGACAACAGAACTAACCCGAAAGTTTACTTAAAGCAATGAAAATTTTGAGAAACTTCTAGGCATGGGAAGAAAATCCGAAAATATGACAGGCCTAGGATATGAATCGGAATCCTCCTCTACCTCATCAATGATGACAAAATCAACTACTCCAAATCCGAAAGATCCAGTTGATTGCCATCACTGTGGAAAGATAGGACATTACAAATGTTACTTCCAAGATAAATCACAAAGTCACATCTAAATCATTTGGAAGTCACTCAGAGAAATACTCCCCTGGCTTAAAGAAAACGGTTACTAAATGGGTAAACACAAAACAAACACAAGTGCCTTGGAAATGACTCGGGCCCTTGTAACATTTGGTCCATGTAAATCAATGATCCATCTGTTGATATATTCGCAAATGGGTCATGAACTTTAAAAAAGGGAGATGGTGATAAAAATAAAAATATATATAAAAATAAATATTTTTTTTTCAAGAAGTAAATCACAGTTACTTAAAATTGATTCTAGATCTTTAAAAAGCATAATTAAATCAATTTACAAACGAATTCTTGATCTAGATCTTTAAAAAGCATAATTAAATCAATTTACAAACGAATTCTTGATCATCCATGGAGTTTGATAAAAAGTACCTTCATGATAAACAACTCCATATAAAACAAGTATCATACATATCTTTTGAAATGTCATGTATAATATGATACTTGACTTGAACTAGAAAAGGTTGATACACATATTACGATACTTATAACCTATTGATCAACTATTTCTAACAAATGTTTACTGGTTCGTTTGGTTTAAATTGGTATATCTGAGGATCATGCCTCCTATATAAGCATTAGAATCAAACCAAAGGATTAAGCCTGAGGCTTGGTGTAATTGTTAAATCTGAGGATTCTTGACCTCTAAACATTTTGATAATTTCATGCTGGATTTTCACTCTCAATCATACCATGGAATCCTATTTTAAAATTGTGCATAGTAGGAAAATCAGCCCTTAAAGATCTTTTAAGTTCCAAGAACACTTTGGTAACACCGAACTTACCTTCGGTGCTACCAAAATCGAGCCGTGTCAAGTCATTTAAATCCTTCATTGTCCAGTTCTGCTAGACTATTTCTTATTTCTTCCAAAGTTCAGTTGAAGGGCTGTACAACCAAAATCAGCAAAAACCAAGGTAAATCCTATTGCCTTCTTTATACATCTTTAAACTAGGATCATTTACCGGGTCATTTATCATTTTACTTCACTTTGCATAATGGAATTATCCCCATCAAGAGAAAAGCCAATCCAATAAGAAACATGACATTGAAGAATCAACCAGAACTAGACATAAACCTTAATCCTTCTAGGCCCATTACTGCAAAATTTTTACAAAAGATTGTGTGTACAAAAATGTCAATGAAAACTGGGCTCGATTAACCTTGTCCCATTACACACTATCAGGGAGTTTTGATGTTGATTGCAATGGGGAAATAGTTAAATCACTCCATACCACATATCAACTCTTATTAGGAGACCATTGTTTTTAAAAACAACCTATTGAATTACAAATACACAGAATCAAAAGAGGCTGTTTTGAAAGGAACCCACTATATGATCTATATGTGCACATTTTCTTGTATCTATAGGATACAAGCATCTTTTCAGATTAGTTATTATTTATGTACTTATTGTTTTAACTTATGATTTCAGCACGATTGGTCAAGAATAAAGGAAAGGAAGATGCGAAAGGAGAAACCTCATCTAGAAAAATCAGACCCGATACTCATTATCCGCACTCTAATGACAGGGAAAAAGAATTTACCTTTGATCGATTTATCAGACCTAGTCTCATAGAGTCATACGGGATAAATATCTATCTAAAATTAATGGGGTGGGACAACATCATTTATTTAGGAGGAGAAATACAATATGACCTTGTTTATCAATTTCTGAATTTTTGTCATAATACTTGAGATGATCCTTCGTCGATCAACATCAATTATATGAACCAAACTAAGGAGATCACTCCTTTGATGCTGGGAGAACTTTTGGATCTTCCAGTCACACATATCTCACCAACTGATCGTTGCTTAAATGATCCAACTGTCTAGAAAGAAGTGACCAAAACACTGTGTGATAAGTCAATGATATCTGGAAATAGAAGAAACTACTTGTCCTCATTGCATCTGGACTCGACCACAAAAGTACTTCACGAGATACTGAGCACCAATGCATATCCTTGTAAAGTTTCTGGAGATATGATTTCACCTGTTGCTCTAAATACCCTAGGTGATATCTATCAGAGAACTGAAATATGTCTACCCACTCTAATATTGAGACAATTAATTCAAATTGTAATACCCGTATCCTAGACCGTACCATTCCGTAGGCTTTCGTAGTCCTCCCGGTCGAATTTCGGCAACCCGCGACCTGTAATCGGCGTTTGCGCGCCACCCTAAGTGTAACGTCTCAGAAAAATCCGTACTGAGACCTGAGTGCCACCTCAGCCAGAAATAATTTAGGACTAAATCCTTTAGAAATTAGGCAAGTTTTATCTAGTGCTAAATTAGTTTACTTGTGAAATCCGCATTGATCACTTTAAATACGATCTACAAGACCCAAAACTTGTAGAATCATTGACGCTAGGTTACCCTAAAATCTAGGATCAATCTCATTACCCAGTTGCTCTCGGGAGCATATTGAAACTTCGTATCAGACCTAGACTGCACGTCGAAAGTCCGATTACTACGAAATTATATAATCAAGACCACCTTGCTGGACTTGACCACCACCTCGGAAATCAAGTCCAAATAGTATCCCGAAGCTATTCGCTTGAGCTCGGAGTGAAGTGTGTGAGAAACGTGAATATCTTAGAAATAAAAAGCTAAATTTAAGTAATCTGAGACGCGTCGCTTGCGAGCCAGATATAAGGATTCAGACCGTCAGAATCTGACCCAATTACACCGTGCTCCGTTGAGCTGAAACAACCGAGTTTTGGCTGAAACCTAAGTATATCATGACCCTGGGGTCATTTCCATCACTTTTAAGCCTATATAAACACCTTCAAACCCCTATCTCTCTTCACATACGAATATCCAACCATAAGGAGGAAAGAGAGAGAAAGTGTGTGAGAGAGAGAGTTGGTGATTGATCCAGGGCTTCTTCCTTGCCAGTCCACGTGCTCAACTATCGTATCTGTATCATTTTTTCGGCGATACCGATCCCATTCTTAGGTAAGAAAACCTAACCCTAACTGGTTTTAGAGTACCAAATAGTGTAAGTGATGAAATAGCTAACCTATTTCATGATTTAGGTTGCCGTTCTGCCGTAGACGAAGACTCGGTATACAAACTGAGTTCGATACTTGTTTATCAGCGTAAGGTGCAGACTATAAATGTATAGGTTATGGTTTTCAAGGTTTTCAATGTCGGTTAATGATATATTACTGATGTGGACGCTATTTCACATGCACAAAGTGATGTCCATTTCGTTTTTCAATTATACGTTAACTATGTTGAATATACTGTATTCCTCATATTTGTAGAAAATACCGTATACGTATGAAATTCGGATTTGTGCTTGCCATGATTAATTGCTGTCTATGTATGCTAAATGCATGTGTATCAACTTCTGGGTGAACGGATTACCCTAATACATGTTATATTAACATACGTCGTGTATGTTACAATGTGTAGCCTAAGTGTTTGTGCAAAAGACTAAATGAGTATAAACCTTGCGTTAGTTTACGCCATGACTAACTATCGTGGCTATGCTATTGTTGTGTAGGCGGCAATCCTTTGACGAAAGGACTTGCCCTAATACGTATGCTAACCAATACATACCATCTATGATATAATGTGTATGCTAAGTGTTTGTAAACACGTCTGTATGAATAAATACTTGTAAACGGTTCTTTAAATGGGTGTTGAGATAGGATTCTCAGCTATTCTAATGATGTGTACGATTTCCTCCATATGCCATGTTTCATATTCATTGCTTTTACCTAGAAATGCATAAGTGTGGATTCATGTTTATGTTGTACTTCATAACATGCTCAACTGATTGTATGATTTGAATCATTGCTCCATTACTGCTTGAGTATCCCATATGCTAGATCATTATAATTGAATGTGTTTGGGGCTATTATATAATCCAGGCAATCGTTAATAGGCCTCGAAGTAGTGGCTGACTTTGTCCCGCCATATGAGACGCGCCTGATGAATCCGAGTCGTATATCGATTGGCGACAATGGTTAGGCCACACGGAGTGCTTATGCACTTCATGTCGATCAGCTCGATGTGCTCTCATGCTAGTCGAGCCCGTCAAATAACCCGATTGGCCCGATGTATGTTAATCGTGTTTGGACACTACTGCTTGAACCTAGGGTACCAAACTCACCAGTGAAATCCTTGTTAACCTTGGTATCTTGATCCGCTAAGACTCATAGCCGGGCATGGTGGTATGGGACACCGTGGTCGAGCTGTCGGCCTACGCTGGGGCGACGAGCCTCCTCGTAGTGACTAATGAGTAACTGAAACTCATGAGCCAAATACGGTGGTATGGGACACTGTATTCGAGCTGTTGACCTACACTGATAAGGTGACGAGCCCTTTGTAGTGACCTCGAGCATACTCTGAGTCTCCGGTGAGACAACGAGCCTTTCCGTAGCAACTAGAGTATAACTAGGCCTGCACTGATAAGGCGACGAGCCCTTTTGCAGTGACCTAGAACCGTAACATCGTATGAGTTTACTAGGACTGACGACCCTAGAATGGATCCTTGTTTGGGAAGTGATATAAGGGAGGTACCTTAGTTTCCCAATCCTGTTGTATGAAAATGACTAATAAGGAACTTGGTAATCACGTTCATGCGCCGCATTACATGTACGTTTGGCGTTGATGGTCAAACACTGAGGGAGTGTGGCATACCGCGATCGTAAGAAGGAGTCGCTGAGGGAGCATAGGTGAGGGCATGCATCATACATACATACCATACTTGCATTAATAAGAGTACTTAGGGATGTGCGATTTACTGCTTTATCATTACCGCTTGATTGAATTGATAACATGCTAACCTTTACTTTATTGTTCCACTGAGTTGATCACTCACTCCCACGTTACGGGATGGTGTTGTACACACTAACCAGACTCTGTCTTAGATGCAGGTGGTGGCAATGCCTACGAGGCGGAGCCGGACTTTGAGGATGATGAGGATGCCTACTCTTATATGCAGTATTCAGGCGGATTCATTTAGACCGTTCTGATCGACGGGGCTCCAGGGTTTTACTTGCAGCAGATTACCACAATTTTGACATTTTGTATTTTGAAACAGTACTTGTAATTATTGACCTGGCAATGCATACATATTTTGGGGACCTGAAATGGTTTATAAGGTTATACATATTCTTTTCAGTCTTCCGCTTGTGTATTATAACTGTCCCTGGATTATGTTTTCTGTTTTGGCTTAATCTCACTCATGTTTTATGCACCAATACATACAACATACAATCATCATTAAATGTGTTGCATAAGTGATGTGTTGGAACTTGGGTGTTGAGTTTATACTCGACCTCCGATTTTTAAGGTGTTACACTAAGTTGTATCCTATATATCTATGTCGGCTCGACTTGAGACTTGTACCCTAGCGACCGCACCTTCGCTGCGGTTCCAACGCCACGTCTCACGCGCCGATACGATACCCAGGTCAGGAGTTGTGGGCACCCGTTTATTTCAAAGAAAACACCGTGCACGGCAAATTTCGATGAATCTCTACAACTTATCACATCAATTAATAATCTCAAGTCAAGTACACATCCCATCACTCCTCTTACAACACCCATGCCTCTCCCATTCCCAAAGTTAACTCTCTCTCTCCACCCATCCCTTCCTTACACCCATCACCCATCACTCCATCACCTTTTCATCCCATCACTTCTCTCTCTCACTCTCTTATTTCTCTCTTCACTCCCAAGCAACCAAGAGAACCAATGTCCAAGCTACTCCAAAGAGCTATGTGTGGCTCACTTCTTACCCCCCACTTCTCACCATCCAACCATCCAAACTTCATCATCCTCCATTAAAGAAGGAGCTTAGGAGATTAGCATTCCAAGGAGCTAAAGAAGAAGGCCAATTGGTGGGTGATCCACCGTTGATTTCCATTTAAGGGCCCACTTATGATGGGACCCACATTTATGTATGTGTTGTGATCAAAGAGGGACCCATAGTAGCGGGGTCCCTCTATGTAACACCCCGTACTTTTGCATACTCGGGTGTTACCATTATAAACTATAATTGCATATCTGTATGAGGGTACGTAAAACCTAAGTTATTAACCATTATTTAACAAGTCACAATACTCACAACCCACCACTAAAACTCGACGGTTAGAATATCAAATTTACAAATTCAATCATTAAGTTAAAATAAATTGACTATCGTACCCCTGTATTGTGACCCACATAAACAATTAGAGAAAAGTACAGGAAATTTGAAATACTATTACCACTAATAATATGATGATAATAATAATAATAAAATTCTAGGTCCTAACTTACCAATAAGACTAGTACACCAAAGCTTACAGTTGGTGAATCAACCAATCAGCCCATATAGACCTTAAATCCAGCAAATCTTTAACTAAAGACAGGGAGTTAGCTTGCTAAGGCAAACAGACGGTGTGGATCATGCCGACCATGACAAGTACCCCACCGCTAAACCCCTGCATGTGCACAGATTGTGTACACCCACAATGCATAGGGACTGGCAATATAGTCAAATCGGGTTTGACTCGATAGAAAACCAGGATTTTTGCCAAATGTCCCGCCCGACGAGAATTCAAACAGATGTGAACCGTCCGTAAGCATGATGGCCCACCATCCAGCATCATCATCAAAATCTAAGCCGTCCATCTTCTATATAGGGTTCCACCGACCTTAGCCATCCGCTGTTGAAAGACCCCTACATGAGCTCGGTCAGTGACTGATCGTGCGTTGCGAAGAAAGAGTTGTTGAAGAGGAGAAGGCGGCCACGTCTGCAGTTGCGTTGGCGAATCCAACCGTTGGAGGTTGTCGAACGACAGCCACACACGCAGCAGAAGCCTTGTCACCCCTACTGTTTTCAGAAATAGTCTCCTACCCGACAAAAGGCAGAGAGAACCTTGCCGTTTTAGGAAGCTGATTATCTAAGCCGTTCCTCCCTCTGCTAGAAGCTTCGATCGAAAGATCTTGGCCGTAAGACTTAGGGTGGTGCGAAGATCTCGTAGCGAGGCGAGATTTTGGATGAGATATCGCAGCGGCGCCTCAGTTTCGGTTACAGCGACTCGTCTTGATCAATGACTCTCCTTGCGCCGTGAAGTGGACCTCACAACACTATTAGGTCATATCAGGACCGTCCAAATGGCCCTGATCTATGGATTTGCCACTCGATTAAAAAATGCCATTTTTGTCCTTCATCTTCTTTAATCTAACAGTGAGACCCACTTTCTGCTAAGTCGGACCCATTCACTGATCTGGTCCGTTCATCGTGTGGCCCACCACATTTAATGTCCATTAGGGACAATCAAATGGACCCATTATAAGATCTAAAGCAATGAGAGATCCTGACGCCTAACCATCTTTGGCTAACTCCTGTTAATCCTCACGATTAGCTGCAGATCTGTAACGCCCTGAAAATCGGGGGTCGAGCATAAACTCAACTCCCGAGTTCCAGAACATCACTTATGCAACAAAAAGAATGATGATTGAATGTTGACTGTATTCGTGCATTGAACATGAGTGAGATTAAGCCAAAACAGCATATCATACTCCAGAGACAGTTAAATTTGTAAGCGGAAGACTGTGATAGATAGATAAATTATATAACTTATGATGAGTCTCCAGAGTGTGATAACATTACCAGGTTAAATAAATACAAGTACAGTTCTAAAATGTACCAAATGTGAGGAAGTGTAATGCCTCCTATCCCAAGTGCCATAGCCCCGTCAATACCTTATCAGGTCTTCATTGACCTGCCAGAGAGATACAGATAGGAGAACTCCTCCTATCATCACAGAAGTAGTCTGGCTCTGCTTCACAAGCATCGCCATCACCTGAAACTCAACAAATCTGGTGGGTGTTTGGAACACCATCCCGTAACGTGGGAGTGAGTGATCAACTCAGTGGAACAATAAGGCATAGGTTAACATGTTATCAATTCAATCAAGCAGTAATGATAAAGCAGTACAAATCAAACAATTCTAACTACTTTTATTAAATGCAAGAATGAAATGAAATGATGCTGTATGCCCTTGCCAAACCACCCTCAAGCGACATCATCTTACGTTCGCGAATGCTTACTCCCTCAGTGCGCCACATCTACAAAGCACATGCGGTGCGATGATGCTCATGATTACCAAGTTTTTATTAGTCCATTTCAAACAGCAGTATTGGGAAACTAAGGTACCTCCCTTGTATCATTCCAAACATGATCCATTCTAGGGTCGTCAATCCTAGTTATTCTCATACGATGTTATGGTTTGAGAAATGTAGTGAAGGCATCGCAAAGGGCTCATCACCCGTCAGCGCGGATACAGATCTCACCGTATGCGGCTCAATTGCTGGCCGTCAGCTCGAGTACAGGTCTCACCGTACTCGGCTCAATCACTAGCCGTCAGCTCAAGTACAGGTCTCACCGTACTCGGCTCAACTCACACTCTAGTTGCTGTGAAAGACTCGTGCCAATCACAGACCCTTGGAGTGTACTCGATGATACTATGGAGGACTCGTCGCCCGTCAGCACGAGCACAGATCTCACCGTACTCGGCTCTCGCCGAGGTATCGACAGCTCGAATACAGTGTCCCATACCACCATATTCGGCTCACGAGTTGATTGCACAATGGTCACTACGGGGAGGCACATGGCCCCAGCGTAGGCCGACAGCTTGACCACGGTGTCCCATACCACCATGCTCGGCTCATGCGACTTAGCGGATCTAGGTACCATGGTTAAACGGGGATCGCCACTGGTAAGTTTGGTACCCTAGGTTCAAGCAGTAGCGACCAAACAGGGTGAACATGCATAAGGCAGATCGGGTTACTTGATGAGCTCGACTAGCACGATCGCCCGTTGAGCTGCACGACATGAAGTGCATAAACAACTTCGTGTGGCCTAGCCACTGCCGACAGGCAACGCACGACTCGAGTTCGTCGAACACATCCCACGTGGCAAATGAATCTCAGCCACGAGTTCAATCTCGTTACCGATTGCCTGGACTATAATCATAGCCCCAAACACAATCAATTACAGAGATATAAAACAGTAATAGATCAGGATTCAAATCATACAATCAGTCTGGTATTATCCGTTTAGGGCTGCCAGGGCTGTTGCACGCACTCGTTGCTCCGCTCCCCCATCACCCATGACGGATCATACAACATAAATATAAATTTAAACATATGCATTACATAATTAAAATCATAAAACAGTTGAGCATGCTATGAATCACAACACAAGCATGAGTTTGTACATGTTCAAATCCTAATCACACAACTATCAAAGGAGATCATACACATAGTGAAAAGAGGTTGAGAGTCATACCTCAACACCCTTATATATTACAATTTGCTAACTACTACACATTCAGACATTTCAAGAAACACTTAAACAACCATACATCAACATACATGACATATGTCGATCACATAGGCATTAGGCCAAATCCTTTCACTAGGGAGTTGCCCCAATCATAACACGCGTACACCCACGACGGATAGTCATGGCAAGCAGGAATCCAAGTTCCATATTCATTCAGTCATTTCCACAAACACTTGGGCCACACATTTAGCACATATAGTGTATATTGGCCGTGGCGTGACTTAGGGCAAATCCTTTCGTCAAAGGGGGTATCGCCCATACATCAATCATGAATCCATGACAATTAGTCATGGCGAGCACAAATGAGAATTCTATACTCATTCAGCCATTTCCACAAACACTTAGAATACACTATTACAACATACGTGGTGTATGTTAGTAAAACATGTATTAGGGTTATCCTTTAGCCAAACGAGTATTTTATCCATGTATACCATAATCATACTACAAATAATCATGACAATTATATTTCCAAAATCCGCACATATGCGGTATTTTTAAAATACGCAATTTCAACATACATGACATTTACACATGAACATATATTTGTGCGATTCTTTTCGCCAAACTAGTATTTTATCCACATATGATATAATCAAACATTAAATAAACATGTCAAACATTTTCCCAACAAAAATACGTATACGGTATTTCTACGTATATCTAGAGTATGTGAAATTCCATATTCTACATCGCTAATCGAAACAGGAAACGGAAAGCACTTTGTACATGTGCATTTGCATGCAGATCATGAATCTATCATTATCTGACATTGAAAGCGTTGAAAACCGTAACTTATACACTTAAAGTCCTCACCTCAGCCCTTGGAATTCCAACAAATCAGCAAGGGTGTTGGAGCTTCCGTATACGGGAGTTTCCTAACCTAAAGAGCGGAACCGATCAGCTTTTTCATATCCTACAACGATCCTACCTTAAATCAGATCTAGGGTTAGGGTTTCTTACCTTCAAATGGCATGGACACCGCCGGGAAAACCCCTGGAATAGGGCGGTGTAGGCCGTGGGAGGAGTGGAAGCAGCAGGAGGAAGATCGGCTTCGATCTCCAAGACTTTCTCTTCTTTTCTCTCTTTCTCTCTAAGGGTTTGCACCCAAATTCGTATGGCTGTGAGAGGGGCTGTTCTAAGCCCCTTTTATAGCCAAAATCATGTCCAAAATAGACTTAGGTTCAAGGGTGGCTGCATATATAGGCAGTTCGCCACTTTCCAAGCTCAAAAGGTATGTTCTGGTGGCCCTCTTTGAGCCAAACGTCAGACTTAAGCTCACCACACATGGATCTATGTGGGATTACGTTTCGACTCGATCGGATTCCCAGATCGCACGTGGCGGACCACTTTCAGTTCAACGGTCAGTGGGCCACGATCCGAAATTCCAAGTACATGTAAATGTTCCTGAAATTTTTCTTAATCCGAGGGTGTAATTTGGTCTGATTCTGACGGTCTGGTTGCTTAATACTGATGCGTAAGCGAATGGTGCCAGATCACTATTCCTGATATTTTTATTAGGATGGAAATAGTGTTTTTCACACTCCCTCGCTCTGGATCGAAATAAATGACCGTGGGACATCGGTCGGAGCTGATTTTTGAGATGATTGTCAAGCCCAGTGGGGCGGTCCTGGTTCCTTAGCTTCGTGTTAATTGGACTCCCGATGTGCGATCTAGACCTCATACGAAGTTTCGTTTCAGTCCCGAGAGCAGACGGGTAATGAGTTCGGTTCTAAACTTTAGGGTAACCTAGAGTCACATGTTTTTACAAGTTTGGGTCTTGCAGATCGTATTTAAAGCGATCCCAACGGATTTCATGGCTAGTCGAGTTTGCACTTTGTTAACTTTGTTAAATTTCTAAAGGATTTAATCCTAATTGTTTTCTGGTTGAGATGGTACTTAGGCCTTTGTAGTTTGTATATAAAGTGATCCAAGTTTTACTACTTAGCTAGTTTAAGTTAGTGTCTAGGGCGAAAGTGCTTTGAAAATTGAAAGCACAAGGTAGTAAAGGGGTGGGATTTGTGAAGGAAATGGGTTCAGGAGCGATTTTAGACTGTGGGATTTAGTTTTGACAAGTTGATAAGGTCTTAGGATCGACCCATTGCCCTAGAACGTCTAATCCCAGGTTGGCAAAAATCCGGGATGTTACAAGATCTTTCCAGAAATGTAAACGCCTATAAAAGGCTGGGAATTAGGGCATCTCCCAAGGAAAACCTAAAGAAAGAAAGGGGAAAGCGATAAAGTGAAAGAGAGTGGGAGAGTTGGAAACGCCGTTTGAGCGGGTTGCGGATTCGTAGCAACTCGACTCAGTTCGAGTCATTCATTACAGAGCACAGATCGTGAGGGGGTGAGAGAGAGGAGAAGGAAATAGGGAAGGAATGTGGATCGACTACTGGTGAGTTGTAGATCTCTGTTGCAACTCAACTGAGCCACACCAGTCAGCGAGTCTAGCAGGGCTGACTCGTCTATTGCTGAGGAGAAAATAGAGAGAGAGAAAGGAGATAAAAGAGAGAAAGTAGGGAGAGTGTGAGAGGAATCAACTATTGGAACAAACTTCCAGTTGCTGCCCAACTCGGCTTCTACGTTGACTCAACCCAACATGTCAGACCTTGCTTCACCCAGCTCCAATCCCCTGGCTCATTTTCCTGCCGAGAGAGAAATAGAGTGAGAGGTAGAGAGCCCTTTCAACCATGACAACTGATTAGTCAGTTCGAGATTTGGACCAACTCGGTTTTGGACTCAGCGATTCCACATTGACTAACAATCACAGGTAAGTTGCTGTTCCAACAAGTTTTAAGTTCGAGTTGAGTCATTACCTCTCTGACTCAATCCAGATCTGTATCACAGGGTAGAACTTGGGCTTAGATTAGAGTTGGAGATCAGTTTGCCTAAATCTCTCCACACCCTCAGGTATCGCAAATCGATTTCAACTGTCTGTCATGGTATTGTACTCGACTCATTAGTGACTTGGCTCTGTAAATAACCAACCAGGTCAAGTGCGTCTGTAGCGCCCTGAAAATCGGGGGTCGAGCATAAACTCAACTCCCGAGTTCCAACGCATCACCTATGCAACAAAATGAATGATGATTGAATGTTGTCTGTATTAGTGCATTGAACATGAGTGAGATTAAGCCAAAACAACATATCATACTCCAGAGACAGTTAAATTGCAAGCGGAAGACTGTGATAGATATATAAAATATAAAAATAGTGGTGAGTCTCCAGAGTGTGATAATGTTACCAGGTTAATGAATTACAAGTATAATTTCAAATTATACCAAAGGTGTAGTGTTATCTAGTCATCATCCTTGTAATCTCGTCGATCAAGACACGGCTTACTTGAAGCCGCCAGAATACAGCAAATACGAGCAAGCATCATAGTCATCATAAAGGTCCGGCTCCGCCTCAAGAGTAGCGTTGCCATCTGTAATCAGACAAAGTCTGGTGGGTGTTCGGAACACCGTCCCGTAACATGGGAGTGAGTGATCAACGCAGTGGAACAATAGAGCATAGGTTAACATGTTATCAATTCAGTCAAGCAGTAATGATAAAGCAGTAAAATTAAACACTTATAACTACTCTTATTAATGCGAGTATGAATGTAGTCATGATGTATGCCCTCACCACACACACCCTCGTGCGACACCATCTTATGTTCGCGACATGCTTTCATCCCTCAGTGCTCCACATCTTCCAGGCACATGCAATGCGATGATGAGCATGATTACTGAGTTATTATTAGTCCATTTCAAACGGTAGGATTGGGAAACTAAGGTACCTCCCTTGTATCATTCCCAAACATGATCCATTCTAGGGTCATCAGTCCTAGTTAATCTCATACGATAATGTGTTTATAAGTCGCTGCAAAGGCTGCCAGGGCTGTTACGCACAAAGGTTACACCACTCCCCCATCACCTTTTTAACGGTTCATCACTATACAGATATAGGCCTAGCTCATACTCTATACACTACGGCAAAACTCGTCGCCTCACCGCAAAATCAGAGTATGCTCGAGGTCACTACAAAGGGCTCGTCACCAATCAGTGTAGGTCGACAGCTCGAATATAGTGTCCCATACTACCATAATCGGCTCACGAGTCTGGTTGCTCAATGGACACTACGGGGAGGCACGTAGCCCCAGCGTAAGCCGACAGCTCGACCACGGTGTCGCATACCACCATGCCCGGCTCATGAGTCTTAGCGGATCGAGGTACCATGGTTAGAGGGAATTTCACTGGTAAGTTTGGTACCCTAGGTTCAAGCAGAGGCGTCCAAACATGGTGAACATACATAAGACAGATCGGGCTACTTGACGAGCTCGGCTAGCTTGAGCGTACAACAAGTTGAACGATATGAAGAGCATAAGCACTTCGTGTGGCCAACTACTATCGCCAACCGAAGTACGACTTGGGTTTGTCTAACACATCTCACTTGGCAAATGAATCTCAGCCACGAATTCAATCCCGTTACCGATTGCCTGGACTATAATTATAGCCCCAATCACATTCAATTGCAGATAGTTAAAGCAGTAATGGATCAAGGTTCAAATCATACAATCAAAGTCTGATATTATCCGTTTAGGACTGCCAGGGCTGTTGCACGCACTCGTTGCTCCACTCCCCCATCACCCATGATGAATCATACAACGTAAACATGAATTTAAACATATGCATTACATAGATAAAATCATACAATCAGTTGAGCATGTTATGAAGCACAACACAAGCATGAGTTTGTACATATTCAATTCCTAATCACATAGTTATCCAAGGAAATCATACACATAGTTAAAGGAGTTGAAAATCATATCTCAACACCCTTATACATTACAATTTACTAACTACTACTCATTCAAACGTTTCAACAAACACTTAGACTACATACATCAACATAAATGACATATGTTGATCACATAGGTATTAGGCCAAATCCTTTTACTAGGGTGTTACCCCAATCTTAACACGCATACACCCACGACGGATAGTCATGGCAAGCAGGAATCCAAGTTCCATATTCTTTCAGTCATTTCCGCAAACACTTGGGCCACACATTTTAATATATATAGCGTATAGTGGCCGTGGCGTGATTCAGGGCAAATCCTTTCGTAAAAGGGATATCGCCAATACAACAATCATATATCCATGACAATTAGTCATGGCGAGCACGAATGAGAATTCTATACTCATTCAGTCATTTTCACAAATACTTAGAATACACTATTTTAACATACATAGTGTATATTAGCAAAAACATGTATTAGGGTGAACCCTTTTGCCAAATAAGTATTTTATCCATATATAATGTATTCATACAACAAATAATCATGGCAAACACATTTCCAAAATTTATACGTATACGGTACTTTCTACAAATACCTAGAATATGTACAATTCCATATTCCACATCTTTAATCGAAACGGAAAACAGACAGCACTTTGTACATGTGCAATTGCATGCAGATCATGAATCTATCATTATCTGACATTGAAAGCGTTGAAAACCATAACCTATACATCTAAAGTCCGCTCCTTTTGTCGTAGAATTGAAACGAATCAGATAGGTTTGCTAAGCTTCCGTATTCGGCAGTTTGGTAACCTATAGAATGAAATAGGTTAGTTATTTCATAACCTACAACTATCAAAACCCCAAATCAGATTATGGTTAGGGTTTCTTACCTAGAAACGAGGTGGGAATTGCCGAGAAAGCGATGAGAATGGGGTGGTGCAGCTTGTCTAGTGGCAGGGAATAGTAGTAGGGAGATTCTCCCACTTCTCTCACTCTTTCTCTCTCTTTTCTCTCTTCTCTCTCTAGGGTTTCTCTCAAATTTGTATGGCTCTGAGAGAGAGGGTTCTAAGGTCCTTATATAGCCTAAAAACTCACCGAAATAGACTCCAGGTCAAAGTATACTTGAGTTATAGCTAAAGTGAGTCAGTTTCAGCTCAACGGAGCACTTCTGGTGGGCCCCCTTGAGCCAAAGGTCGGACTTAAGCTCACAGACACCGGATCCAGGTGGAGTTAAGTTTTCGTTTCAGTGGGATTTCCAGATCACTCGTGGTGGACCAGTTTTAGTTCAACGGTCAGTGGATCTCGATCGGAGATTCCGAGTACATGGATATGTTTGGGGAAATATCCCTGATCCGAGGGTGTAATTTGGTCTGATTTTGACGGTCTGGTTGCTTAATGCTGATCCGCAAGTGAGAGGTGCTAGATTTATTTATTTTAGATTTAATTTAGAATTATTTTCACATTTCTCGCACTCCCCGCTCCGAGCTCAAGCGAATAGCGCTGGGACACTATCTGGATTTGATTTCCGAGATGGTTGTCAAGCCCAGCAAGGCGGTCCTAATTCCTTAACTTCTTGTTAATCGGACTTCCGACGTGCGGTCCAGATCTGATACAGAGTTTTGAGATGCTCCTGAGAGCAGCCGGGTAATGAGATTGATCCTAGATTTTAGGGTAACCTAGCGTCAATGATTCTACAAGTTTTAGGTCTTGCAGATCGTATTTAAAGTGATTGGTGCTAATTTCACAGGTACTCTAGTTTCACACTGGCTAATTCTCGCCTAATTTCTAAAGGATTTAGTCCTGAGTAATTTCTGTCTGAGGTGATACCTGGGCCTCTGTAGTTTGTATATAAAGTAATCAAAGTTATCTACTTAGCTATTTTAAGATAGCGTCTAGGGTGAAAGTACTTAGAAAAATTGAAAGAACAAGGTGGTGAAAGGTGGGATTTGTGAAGGAAATGGGTTCAAAAGCGGTTTTAGACTTTGGGATTGAGTTTTGACAAGTTAATAAGGTGTTAGGATCGACCCATTGTCTAAGGACGTCTAATCCCAGGTTGGCAAAAATTCAGGATGTTACAGCGTCATATCTTCATGGACTTACATTCGAAAATAGCCAAAGGACCCCTAGAGATATCACTAACTTCCTGGATGTAATGAACCAAGGATGAGTGGTAAATAGACTAAATCGCCTCTCTCATCTCTATGTTAAGTGATTGGACTGAGTTAACTCGGTGATATCGGGTTGAAACGGTGCATCCAGGAATGCGTCCGACTAGTTACATTATAAGTTGAGGGTCGAGGACAACCGCCATTCTGGAATAAAAACCTAGGCCCACTATCCAGTTTTGACATCTCTCCCTAACTCGATCATGAGTTGACTCATTCAATCCCTTAAGAAGATTAAATCTACACTAATCTTAGCCAAACATTTTGGGGCCCCTACTAGTGATCTGAAGTATCACTACAGATCCAAGACCCCAGCAAACGATTTCCACAACAAGTAGTTTTTTTCCAATTTGAAACCCAACTAGTTGGGAGTTAACAATGCCAACCGAGTTAACCCGGTAATAATTCACTAAAATCTTGTAATGTCTCATTCAGGGGCTGCCTGCAGCTGTCCACCTAGAAGGATAGTTCTCTCCAAATCAAACTCGAATCAAGAAGAACACTCGTTCAAGGTGAGGGATATCCCACATGGCATCATCATTCATGGAATTCTAAAATAATTGTAAAAAGAGATTATAATTGTGCAAATAGTAGTTGTGTTCCTTTAACCTTGATTTGACATGAATAAACCTGTAGGACTGCCTCAATTTATGTTACCCCAACGTATCTTATGAGAATTGCTGTAAAGATCACCATGCCATATTGGGAATTGCTTGTGTACACGTACATTTCTACTTGTTGCACATTCATTATGCCACATTTGAAATTACATATGTACATCTTCTAGTTGCATTAAATGTAAGAGTCCTTACCTCCACTACAATAATAAGCTTGCTCCATTTCTCACTATATGGGTTATAATTGTTATAGTTTGATATAAATGAATATCTTTTTCTTAAGGTGTGTAGTAACCATGTTACTATCCTAATGTGTTTGAAATGTCATATTTGGGCCCTCCTTTGGACCTTGGGAAAGTAAATGAATTTATATTGAGTCCATATTTAAATGCTGGATATCCTATTAAAGGACTACAAATCTTGATCATGTTCATGAGAATAATCTTATCAAATCTGTGGAATGTACGTGAGCATCATGATGCATGACATTCACGCATGACGTGTGAGCTTTCCCAGTGCTCAATGTAAGCCACACTCTACTCGATTTACTTATTGACCAGTCGAATGAACAGAGTTTGTGCATTTGAGCCACTTTGGGCACTCTTATTTTACATGAGGTTTTTTCAGGATTTTAAATACCTCGTCGGGCGTACCCCGAGTACTTTTCTAGGAGGTCATCCTTGGGCGCACTCACCTTTATGGCCTTTTCCAGGTAGTCTATCTACCTCGGGCAGTCTTTTATTTTGACAGCTAGATGTACATAACAAGATCTGTGACTTGAACATACATTCATACATTCATGTAATTATATATGTAGTTGTATTGCCCTATGAATCAAATATGAAATGTTAACCTATTTTGGAATGATGTGTTATGGTTGAATCATAAGGAAAATTCCCACTGAGTTTTCACTCACCCAATAGCGCGGTTGCACCAAATAGACGCAGGTTTGATGACAGGTGGAGATTGATGATGATGACCTCTATGTGAATGTAGTTGAGCTGTTGGAGCTCAACTGATATTTTAATATTTACATATTTTCATGTTTTAGACTTTGTGTTTTGTTTGAGTTGTAAAAATAATTTCCCTGCTGTGGGATTTCATTTTTTTTTTCATTCACATGTACTAAACTTCCTCTTATTACTCTTGATATCCCTGGCTTATGTAGTGATTGCTCTACTTCATGCTTGAAGTTTACTATTAAATGGGTTGTATGATGGTCCATTTTATAATGTAATACTTGGGTTCTCGATGAGGAGCGACTATCCTCGGGTTTTGAGAACCAGGGTGTTAGAAGTTGGTATCAGAGAGAGAGAGAGAGAGAGAGAGAGAGAGAGAGAGAGAGAGAGAGAGAGAGAGAGAGAGAGAGAGAGAGAGAGAGAGAGAGAGAGTTTAGACTAACGTTGCCTATGGGAAAAAATTTTGTCCAAACTTTCAATATGTAAGATGCAGAAATTCATAGATATACACTTGAGACTAGATGGTTAGACATAGGTAAAACTTCCCCTAGTCTTAAACAGTTTTATGAACTTAGATACCCAAATTTAGGTTCCCAATATTGAGTCCCATACTCGCATTAGGTTTCATACACACACACACACACACACACACACATGCTTGTGCCAACATCCTATTATCAACTGCATGTGAACATCTTGTTTTTGAGTTAACCAACATTTCTATCCAAAATAGCATTACTAGGCTGATAGCCATCCTATGAAAATTTGACTTTAAATTCAAATAGGTTCACTGACCCCATGTCCCCACGCAATTTAAATTCTGTAATAACATTTTCTTTGTGCATGATAGACTGAGAATATCATTAACTAAACAACCGTAATCTTTGATGTATGAAACTGTAATTATTAAGCGAGTGTTGTTAACTCCCTATCATGAGAGTCATTCACTGGATTTTAGCTAATTAGTTGATGATTTTTTTTTGTCTAATTACTATTTTATATACCATCTAAAGTAAGGATCACTATACATGTTTTAGATTGCACATGACATGTTTACAATTTCTGAGTACTTGTGTATCAACCCCCACTAGAGTACCAAAAGTGTTTCTCTTATCTATCTTGGTGTGAGTAGTTAAATTTTGATTTACCACTAACCTTTGGGGAAACAAACTTATACCCACTTTAAATGTTTTAATTTAGGATATTGAAATTAGACATTGGAACTTAGGTGAATCTCCCCTAGATTAGGAGAAGTTTTGAGAACTTAGAGACCTACACTTAGGTTTCAAATTATGAACTATTGAGTGTCTGAACTTAGAAATCAAACCTAGTTCCCCATAGAAAATTTTTAGGGAAGACATTTGAATTTATTTAGAGTTCCCTTAGAGTTAAGGAAATTTTAAACATCGAGACACAAATTGTAGACCCCTTAGGAAATTTTAGGTTTAGTTATTTGAACTTAGAAATTAAATTTAAGTTCCATTGAAATCATTAGGTTGGCCATTCAAACTTGATTGGAATTACTTAGGAATTAGGAAAATTATGAACATAGAGACACAAAACATTAGGGCCCGTAAGAAAGTTCAAGTTTAGTTGTTTGAACGTAGTAATTAAATCTAGGTTCCTATTGTGAACTATTGATTGTCTGAACTCAGAAACCAAATGCTAGGTCCCTTTAGAAAATTTATTTGAAATGTCATTCGGATTCATGATAAATTCCATGGAAATTTGAAACCTTAGCCTTCTTTGAACTTTTTAGGATGAGTCATTTGAATAGGACAAGAACTGTGAATCCCATGTATATTACTAGTATAGTTACTTAAAAAATTGGAAACCACCTAAGTGCCATGGGAAAACAAATTCCAACTATGATATATCTGAGGTTTAGAAAAATAATTCTTGAACTTGACTTTCCATGAACTTTTTGAAATCTAGGATTTGAATTTTTCCCATAATTTTCCTTATGTGAAATGACATTGTCAAAAATACTTAGTGAGTGAAACGAACCTAGGCATTGTAGAAAATTCCTTATCCACCGTATTGTACATTACATCAAACATAAAAAAACTCCCTATAAACATAAGGAATTGTAGTCTGAAATCCCTAATATGTCTCTTTAGTTAGAGACGATATTCCTTATGAATTCCAACACTTAGAATTAACTAGAGGAGAAATTATAGATCGTTGGGTAAACTTTTAACCCTATAGTGAGCCTATTGGAACTACATTTGAGGAATCAGATAAATTTAACAAATTTTGAACTCAAATTCTTAGGTAGAAATTTTAGTCCTAAAATTTTCCAGAAGTTCATTAGGTGAATGGAGTGCGTAGTAAAAGCGGAATAGTCTTTTAGATCCATGTTATGTTAATTTTGGACACTTAACTATAATGATAGAAAACCGCATGATATTTTCCAAGAGTCCAGAATAATTGGGATCACGGATTGATGGAAACGCATTTAAGTGAAGCATACGTGGTTTGATCTGAATCCTAAATCCTCACAAATTCCAATGACCTCAATGCCCTGATCAGGCAGAAGATTGACAATCGCCAGGATTTGAAATAGATACTAGTAAATCCACTGTTTTGCGCAGGCAGAGGATCAATGTATCGGGCTCAAACCTACTACAACCATCGGTTCGTATTAGCCAAAACACTGAAAAAAATTGTATTCTACAATGGGTGGCTGGAAACTATCATTAAAAGTAAGAAGAAATACGAAAAGAGATAATATGATTACTAGTGGTCACCGGAACGAACTTATAAACCTAACAAATGCTATAACTAATAATAATAATAATAACCATAAAACATTTGACATAGCTATCATTGGAATATATCCATGGTTTTAGAAAGTAACGAAAAGAGATCAAAAGATTTTAGGGAACCATGTACATTAGACACTTGGTTGGTCTAGAGACTTAAGGGTTGTAGTGGATTTAGATGTGTCTTGTCAAGAATACAAGATGTGATTCCGCACTTCTACTGATGATAGATGAGTATGCAATCTGGATGATTTTATTACTTGTAATAATTTTAGCTGGTATAAGTATTACCGGATCTCGAGGATGAGATTTTCTGTAAGGGGGGTAGATTGTAACACTTCGTACTTTTGCATACTCGGGTGTTACCATTATAAACTATAATTGCATATCTGTATGAGGGTACACCAAACTTAAGTTATTAACCATTATTTAACATGTCACAATACTCACAACCCACCACTAAAACTCGACGGTTAGAATATCAAATTTACAAATTCAATCATTAAGTTAAAATAAATTGACAATCGTACCCTTGTATTGTGACCCACATAAACAATTAGAGAAAAGTACAGAAAATTTTAAATACTATTACCACTAATAATAATGATGATAATAATAATAATAAAATTCTAGGTCCTAACTTACCAATAAGACTGGTACACCAAAACTTACAGTTGGTGAATCAACCAATCAGCACATATAGACCTTAAATCCAGCAAATCTTTAACCAAAGACAGGGAGTTAGCTTGCTAAGGCAAACAAACAGTGTAGATCACGCCGACCATGACAAGTACCCCACCTCTAAACCCCTGCATGTGCACAGATTGTGTACACCCCAATGCATGGGGACTGGCAATACAGTCAAATCGGGTTTGACCCAATAGAAAACCAGAATTTTTGCCAAATTTCCCACCCGATGAGAATTCAAACAGACGCGAACCGTCAGTAGGCATGATGGCCCACCATCCAGGGTCATCATCGAAATCTAAGCCGTCCATCTTCTAGATAGGGTTCCACCGACCCTAGCCATGGCTAGATCCGCTATCGAAAGCCCCCACATGAGCTCGGTCAGTGACTGATCGTGCGTTGCAAAGAAAGAGTTGCTGACGAGGAGAAGGCGGCCACGTCCGCAGTTGTGTTGGCGAATCCAACTGTTGGAGGTCGTCAGACGACAGCCACGCACACAGCAGAAGCCTCGTCACCCCTACTATTTCCAGAAATAGTCTCCTACCCGGCGAAAGACGGAGAGAACTTTGCCGTTTTAAGAAGCCGATCATCCAAGCCGTTCCTCCCTCTACTAGAAGCTTCGATCAAAAGATCTTAGCCGTAGGACTTAGGGTGGTGTGAAGATCTCATAGCAAGGCGAGATTTTGGATGAGATATTGCAGCGGCGCCTCAGTTTCGGTTACAACGAATCGTCTTGATCAATGACTCTCCTTGCGCCGTGAAGTGGACCCCACAACACTATTAGGTCATACCAGGACCGTCCAAACGACCCTGATCTATGGATTAGCCACTCGATTAAAAAATGCCATTTTCGTCCTTCATCTTCTTCAATCTAACTGTGAGACCCACTTTCTGCTAAGTCGGACCCATTCACTGATCCAGTCCATTCATCGTGTGGCCCACCACATTTAATGTCCATCAGGGACAATCAAATGGACCCATGTATAAGATCTAAAGCAGTGAGAGATCCTGACGCCTAACCATCTTCGGCTAACTCCTGTTAATCCTCACGATTAGCTGCAGATCTTTCCAGAAACGTAAACGCCTATAAAAGGCTGGGAATTAAGGCATCTCCCAAGGAAAACCTAAAGAAAGAAATGGGAAAGCAATAGAGAGAAAGAGAGTGGGAGAGTGTGGAACGCCGTTTGAGCGGGTTGCTGATTCGGTAGCAACTCGACTCAGTTCGAGTCATCCATTATTGAGTACAGATCGTGAGGGGGTGAGAGAGAGGAGTAGGAAATAGGGAAGGAATGTGGATCGGCTGTTGGTGAGTTGTAGATCTCTGTTGCAAGTCAACTGAGCCACACCAGTTAGCGAGTCTAGCAGGGCTGACTCGTCCATTGCTGAGGAGAAAATAGAGAGAGAGAGAAAGGAGATACAAGAGAGAAAGTAGGGAGAGTGTGAGAGGAATCAGCTGCTGGAACAAACTTCCAGTTGCTGCCCAACTCGGATTCTACGTCGACTCAACCCAACACGTCGGACCTTGCTTCACCCAGCTCCAATCCCCTGGCTCATTTGCCTGCCGAGAGAAAAAGAGAGTGAGGGTAGAGAGCCCTTTCAACCATGACAACTGATTAGTCAGTCCCAGATTCGGTCCAACTCAGTTTTGGACTCGGCGATTCCACATCGACCAACAATCACAGGTAAGTTGCTCTTCCACCAAGTTTTGAGTTTGAGTTGAGTCATTACCTCTTTGACTCAATCCAGATCTGTATCACAGGGTAGAACCTGGGCTTAGATCAGAGTTGGAGATTAGTTTGCCTAAATCTCTCCACACCCTCAGGTATCGCAAATCGATTTCAACTGTTTGTCATGGTATAATACTCAACCATTAGTGAGTTGGCTCTGTAAATAACCAACGGGATCAAGTGCGTCATATCTTTAAGGACTTACATTCGAAAATAGCCAAAGGACCCCTAGAGATATCACTAACATCCTGGATGTAATGAACCAAGGATGAGTGGTAAATAGACTAAATCAACCTCTCTCATCTCTATGTTAAGTGATTGGACTGAGTTAACTTGGAGATATCGGGTTGAAACAGTGTATCCAAGAATGCATCCGACTAGTTACATTATAAGTTAAGGGCTGAGGGCAACCGCCATTCTGGAATAAAAACCTAGGCCTGCTCTCCAGTTTTGACATCTCTCCCCAACTCGATCACGAGTTGACTCATTCAATCCCTTAAGAAGATTAAATCTACCCTAATCTTAGCCAAACTTTTTGGGGCCCCTACTAGTGATCTGAAGTATCGCTACAGATCCGAGACCCCAACAACCAATTACTACGACAAGTAGTTTTTTTCCAAATTTGAAACCCAACTAGTTGCGAGTTGACAATGCCAACCGAGTCAACCCAATAATAATTCAATGAAATCTTGTAATCTCTCATTCAGGGGCTACCTGTAGCTGTCCACCTAGAAGGATAGTTCTCTCCAAATCAAACTCAAATCAAGAAGAACACTCGTTCAAGGTGAGGGATATCCCACATGGCTTCATCATTCATGGAATTCTAAAATAATTGTAAAAAGAGATTATAATTGTGCAAATAGTAGTTGTGTTCCTTTAACCTTGATTTGACATGAATAAACCTGTGGGACTGCCTCAATTTATGTTACCCCAATGTATCTTATGAGAATTGCTTTAAAGATCACCGTGCCATATTGGGAATTGCTTGTGTACACGTACATTTCTACTTGTTGCACATTCATTATGCCACATTTGAAATTACATATGTACATCTTCTAGTTGCATTAAATGTAAGAGTCCTTGCCTCCACTACAATAATAAGCTTGCTCCATTTCTCACTATATGGGTTAAAATTGTTATATTTTGATATAATCGAATATCTTTTTCTTAAGGTGTGTAGTAACCATGTTATTATCCTAATGTGTTTGAAATGTCATATTTGGGCCCTCCTTTGGATCTTGGGAAAGTAAATGAATTTATATTGAGTCCATATTTGAATGCTGGATATCCTATTAAAGGACTACAAATCTTGACCATGTTTGTGAGAATAATCTTGTCAAATCTATGGAATGTACGTGAGCATCATGAGGCATGACATTCATGCATGACATGTGAGCTTTTCTGAGTGCTCAATGTAAGCCACACTCTGCTCGATTTACTGATAGACCAGTCGAATGAACAGAGTTTGGGACCCCTGACCATGATGTATGTGTTATATCTAAGCCGTCCGTCTGTTCTGGATGGGCGGGGCCCACAATGGTGAGCTGTATATGCACACCATCCATTTGGACGGTGCTCCATGGATCACCCCATGATGTATGCATTGATCCACACCGTCTATCAGGTGGACCACACTGCAGAAAATAGTGGAGGATTGAACGCCTACCATTGAAACCCTTTTGGGACTGCAGAAGTTTTGGATCAGTATGAAATTGTTTTTTTCACTTAAATCAGGTCTTTGTGACCGTATGGAAAATAAACGTTATGGTGGGCCCTGGGAATTTTAACGGTGGAAATCATTATCTTCACTGTTATTTGTGGTATGGTCCAGATGATCTGTCGATATGATTCATTTTTTTTTTTTGGAAATGCTTTAAAATGATCTTTAAAATAGATGAATGGAGTAGATGGTGCGGCCCATTGATGCGACCTACTTGATGTATATGAGGCCCATTGGTGCGACCCATTGATGCGGCCCACTTGATGTATTTGAGGTCCATTGGTGTGGCCCATTGATGCGGCCCACTTAATGTATATGAGGCCCATTGGTGCCGCCCATTGATGCAGCCCATTTGATCTATTTGAGGCCCATTAGTGCGGCCCATTGATGCGACCCACTTAATCTATATGAGGCCCATTAGTGCGACCCACTTGATGTATATGAGGCCCATTGTGATGTATTTGAGGCCCAATGTGATGTATATAAGGACCATGAGTGAAGCCTAATGAGATGTGTGTGAGGCCTAATGTGATGTATATGAGGTCTATTGCGATGTGTAATTCCACCATGATGTATGTAATGATGTTTATGATGGACCATGCCTTGGGATTAATGATGGTTTGATGTCCACATTGTAAGAGCAATGATGGTTAAATGTCCGCATAGTAACTCTCCCCAGGGCCCATTGTTAGGCCAATACTTGTTGTGTGTGAGCCGTCTAGGCCCATCTTCATTACTAAGAGAGTTCATCACCATATAACATGCTCAGTATAGCTCCATGACTCATGCCCATACGCATCATATGTACGCTTGATATGAGATGAGGAGTGACTGATCATAGCATATGCCTTCGGGCAGATTGTTTATGGGGCTCCCTGATAGGCAGGGTTGCCCCATATGAGCACGCAGTACGTGCAGGATTGCTGCATGAATGGTAGTGTGATTCATGCACCTCGCATTTGTGTGATATGATTTATGTGCGCCCTAGCGACATCAAGGACATAACCTCCACAAGCATAACGTGGATGACAGGATTGGATATCGAAAATACTATTACTAGCATCGGGGCGCCATAGATGTCCCTTGGTGAAAATTTCTAAACCCAATGGTACTAGAGGATGAATCCAATGTCGAGACTGAGTGGATACACAAGTGCACGAGGGCCGAATACCTAGAGGCTGCGTCTCTCACTGCGTCGTGGTCGGTTGGAAGGGGGTGTGGCCTTACCCGCCCGAGGGTAGGGGACATTGCTAGGCTGAGTATAACTAGCTCGTAAATGAGTCTGCTATTGACGTGCCTGATAGTTATTGGTAGGCTATTGGCCAGGCGGATAGTGAGGTTTCTTACGCTCACTTGGACTGTGCGCCTGGGAAAGGGCAGTGTCCTTCAGAGTGTACTAAATCCCGGTGATTATCCAGAGTGAGAACTATATTGATATTTGATGCTCTAGTGATGAGCTGCATTGATATATGGATTTGGATGAGGATTGGTATGCTTGAGTTGCATCTCGCATCGCATGACCTTGGTATGGCCGACACCATTCACGCCTTGCATCGCATGGCCTTGATGTGGCCGATAGTATTCATGCATTGCATTGTATGGTCTTGATATGGCCGATAACATTCATGCCTTGCGTCGCATAGCCTTGGTACGACAGATAGTATTCATGAATTCGCTAGCATATTCCGCATTACTTTGATATTGCATTCTGAGCACGCTTATATTGCGCACACACACTCTCACCACCCTCTGAGATTTCTCTAAGCTTATGCATGATTGATGCATGCAGGTGACGCTAGGACGCAGCTATAACTTAGTAGGAGTAGGAGCATGCAGTCGAGCTTCAGGAGTTTCCGTTACTATTATCATTATATTTCCCTTTATGCGCATTGTAACTTAAAGTTTTTTATCATAGTGGATTTTATGATCGCGTCTTGGTTATTGTTCATGGGTTATGTTTGTGGTTATGCTTGTTACAAAATAAATTCATGTTGAAAATCCTCGTTGTAGGATCCCAGGGTCGAAACCTAGTATATGGAATAGGGTACTACGGAGGCTGTCGGTGCCTGATTGGGAGATCAAAAATTTTGTGAGCCCGGTTTTCGAGTTTGGGGCATGATAGAAATCGGTATTAGAGCATAACTTGGGAATAACTGAGAACAACATCTGAAAAGGCCAAGCTATATGTCCTAGAGGGGGGGTGAATAGGACTATGCCAAATTAAAATAAAATCAGCGGAAATAAAATAAACCAATAGCCTTACAATTATAAATCAATTCACAATGCGGAAATCAAATCACCTTGATAAATAAGTATTGAGAGATTGATACAAATTCAGTTCTAAGGACAACCTTACACCATAATAAATAAGGGCTTATGGTAGGACAACCTTATTTCTAGAACATCTTTTGGATCAAGGACTCAATTTTAATAGAAATAAATGAATAGTAAGGAATTGAAATTAAATGCAGAAATGTAGATCTAAATTATTACAACAATCCCCACACTTGCTTGAAATGTAAATAGTTACAACATTCACATCCACTTGTACATTCCACACAATTGAATGATAAAAGATATGAAAATTAAGCAAGCATTCAATCCACAAGACAAAGAGTTATAGTGGTTCGCCTGTGTGTACACCAACTGTCTTTCAACAGCCACACAGAATGCTACTCCACTCCTAATATCCTCACACAGGGGATATTAGCGTTCACTATCAAATAGGTTTTCACAGGTTCACCCAAAACCTTTACAATTGTGTCTTTTTCACTCGGGCTTACACAATTCAAAAACCCCTCTTTTCTGAGTTTTCTGGCTCTCCTCAGATAACCAATACAATGAGATTTTTCTGGCTTAACCTCAAACAAAACCAAAAGTAATGAAATTTTACAGAATTGTAAAATACCTGGATTTCTCCTTTTCGTAGCAGTCCGGTAGAACTAATCGGAGTAGATGATTGAATGTCAAAGTTCAATTTCCAATAATCACTTTAATATGGTTCTAAATTCTAATAGATTTTAGATTTTAACTAGTTGGGCGTAGCTATATTTGATTTTGATTCCAAGAAGAAGGAATACGGTAATTCCTCTTTTCAAATAAGATTGGAATACAGAAACAAAATCAAATTAAATAAGCTAGCAAAAAGGAATATTAAATAAGCACAACGTAGCTTAAAATAAATACAGACTTATCTCAGAGTGATCACTTGAAATTTCTTGAATTGAATCGAATTGAATTGTGAAAACTCTGAATTTCGTGTTCAATTTATAGAAACAAAAATCGCGTCTACGACTGGTCTTAGAAACCTTCGACTGGTCGTAGCTCTAACGGATATTTGAAATATTGAGCGCGATCTTTGAAAGTCGTTCCACGACTGGTCGTGAAAAGCCTACGACTGGTCGTGGGTCACCTACGACTAGTCGTATCTCTCTACGACTGGTCGTAGGACCATAGATTAACTTACTGGACTTTGAGTCGTAGCCCTACGACTGGTCGAGAACGAGTCGAAGACACTCCTACGACCGGTCGAAGGACCTCTAAGACTGGTCGTAGGTGTACCAAAAAATTCTGAAAATCTTCAACAACTTAGGACTGGTCGAGGAATTTCTTGGACTAGTCGAACCAATGCTAGGACTGGTCGAACAGGAGTTAGGACTGGTCGTAGAATAGACCAAACTTATGTAAAATAAACATTTGATTTATGTATCCAAAGTGACCTACTTATAAGGTCAACCTAAGGTCAGTCAAACCTGAAAACATGTCGTATGGACATTGAACTTCAACCATTCAACGAATGTAGATATTTGAACCATATCAAGCTTGAGATCTTGAACTTGTTGTAGCTTTTAATCTTGAGATCTTCATCAGCGTGAAAACTACTTCATGCGTTGCTTATGAGTCTTGAAGTCATTTCTTGAGTCTTGAAGTTGTTTCTTGAGACTTGAACTTCAACATTGTAGCTTTAAACATTGATAGGATGATGAAGTACACTTTGTATTTCTTAAAGACATCCAATGTCATGAAGTGTTTATGCAGTGTCTTGAATACATATAAATCACCATACAAGCACAAGACACAGATAGATGTTTTGACACAACAAAATTTGACAACCAAAGGAGCATGAGACCATAGCACTTACAACATCACATGTTTGTTATAAGCTTAGAACAATTAAGGTCCCGAGTGCGTAACCTTCCGATTTAGTTCCCTAACGTGCATACCTTCGAGAGTTCTCAAGATTGATAGGCGCCTTGTTCTTTCCTACAGGATATGCCGCCCAGGAGAGTGACCCGAGAGACTCTTGCTTCACCACCTGAGGCTCCCTCTCTACTACCTATGACTCCCACTCCACCACCAGAGATCCCTGCTCCCTAGCCTGAGGATGTCGTTCCTCCACCCGAGTCCGGTGTGGATCCGACCATACCCGTAAGTGCCTCCCACTTACACCAGATGTTGCAGGCTGTGATAGCCACACTTCAGGAGCAGGGCAAGCACCCCGATAGCTCGATCCGCCGTGTTTCTAGGGTGAGGTAAACCCGACAGTAGCCGAGAGATGACGCTCTGAGGTGGAGAAGATTTTTGATACGATGACATGTACAACCCAGCAGCAGATCCGGCTAGCTGTATTTCTTCTCCAGGGTGAGGCTGAGCACTGGTGGACCTCCATCACCTGTGTTGTAGGAGCTGACTTTGTCTGGACATGGGAGGAGTTCATTGACCGATTCGACCAGCAGTACTTCCCTGACCACATTCGTCGCCAACGAGCATTAGAGTTCGAGACCTTGGTGCAGGGAGACATGTCTGTGGCACAGTATGCGGCTCGTTTCGTGGCACTATCAAGGTTCGCGCCGTATTTGGTTAATGATGAGGAGCGGAAAGCCTGCCGTTACGAGAACGGCTTGCGTTACGGTCTTTGAGGCCGAGTTGTTGGGCATGAGCTCCTGACTTTTCAGGCAGTAGTACGGAGGGTTTAGATTTATGAGACTAAGTGGGCCGGCACACAGAGTGATCGAGATCAAAGGAGAGATCAAAAGAGGTAAGACCCCTTCCATTGCTCCCAACAGCATTGGCGTCCATAGAAGCATATGAGCCACCCATCTGCCAGAGCACCAGCAGCACCAGCAACACCTCCAGCACCACCCTAGCGGCCGTTTACGGGGACTTATTTTGGATGTGGTGGGACAGGACATCACGTGCATGAGTGTCCCCGCCCTCAGCAGCAGTAGTAACTGAGAGGGCCACCACAACCTCCACCGCAGCAGCGACCGCAGCCATTTCAACCGCCGAGACCCCAGCAGTAGTAGAAATAACAGTACAGGCTACCGTAGAGGCAGCAACAGCAGCAGGGACCTCAGAGGGGACAGGCACCTCCCCAGCCAGCTCAGGCTAGGTTTTATGTGGCTCAGCAAGACCCACAGTCCTCCGGAGGAGTCGTTGAGGGTATACTTCTAGTCTCTGTATGCATTGCTCGAGTTTTGTTTAATTCCGGTGCTTCGCATTCTTTTATGTTCGAGGGATTCTGCCGTTCGACTGAATTGCCGACAGAGTCTGCTAGTGAGGGCTTGATCATATCGACACCCTCGGGGAAGACTACGATGTTGGGCCGATTTTGTTCATTTTGCCCTATTCTGGTTGGTGATATCTTTTTGCCTGCTGATCTGTTCGTGCTACCAATGTCCAAGTTTGATGTCAACCTGGGCATGGATTGGCTTGTGGAGTATCACGCCGTCTTGGACTGCTCCACGAGGACAGTCACGTTCTGTATACCAGGCTTGCTGCAGTTACAATTCATTGCCGAGCCTAGAGGAGAGCTGCCGTCTTGTTTGATGTCATGTGCAGTAGAGGAGCCCATAACAATGAGCTTCGATCAGTTGCCTGTGGTTTGCGATTTTCCCGATGTGTTTCAGGAGATTTTGGGGTTGCTCCCGCGCTGGCATATTGAGTTTCAGATTGATATTGTGCCTGGTACCACGCCTATCTCGAAGGCCCCGTATCTTATAACACCGATGGAGTTGTGATAGCTGTAGCAGCAGTTGGACGAGTTACGTGAGTTGAGATTCATTCGTCCAAGCAGTTCTCCATGGGGAGCACCGGTACTCTTCGTTAGGAAGAAGGATGGCTCGTTGAGGCTCTGCGTGGATTACCATAAGCTCAACAAGGTCACGATCAAGAATAAGTATCTACTCCCGAGGATCGACGATTTATTTGATCAGTTGCAGGGTGCTCACTTCTTTTCGAAGATTGACTCGCATTCCGGTTATCATCAGATTTGGGTCCGAGAGGAGGACATCCCGAAGATAGCTTTCAGGACGCGTTCTGGTCACTTTGAGTTTTAGGTCATGTCCTTCGGACTAACTAATGCACCCGCGGTCTTCATGCAGTTGATGAACGAGGTTTTTAGGCCTTATCTTGATCAGTTTGTCGTAGTCTTCATTGATGACATTCTGATAATTCAAGGACCCGTGAGGAGCATGTGCAGCATCTAGAGATTGCGTTACAGACCCTCCATGCCCACCAGCTGTATGCGAAGCTAGAGAAGTGAGAGTTTTGGCAGGAGGATGTGAAGTTCCTCGGTTACGTGGTGATAAGGGAGGGTGTTGATGTGGACCCCTTGAAGGTTGAGGCAGTGCGTCAGTGGGGCCATTCCTCGAACTAGTCCGAGATCCATAGTTTCCTTGGTTTGACAGGTTATTACCGGCGTTTCATTGAGGGCTTTTCTCGTATTACAGCTCCATTGACCAGGTTAACTAGGAAGGGCGCAGAGTTTGTTTGGAGCGACGCCTGTGAGCGAGCATTTATGGAGCTGAAGGATCACCTCACTTCTGCTCCTGTCCTCACTCTTTCCTCTAGGAGTGATGGATTCGTTGTATTTACCGATGCCTCGCATATTGGTTTGGGTGCTGTCTTGATGTAGCAAGGGAGGCCAGTGGCTTATGTGACTCGCCAGCTCAAGGTCCATGAGTTGAACTACCCCACGCATAATTTAGAGCTGGCAGCAGTCGTCTTCGCACTGAAGGTGTGGAGGCACTATCTCTATAGGGTTAGGTTCGAGCTCTTCTCTGACCACAAGAGCTTAAAGTACCTATTCTCTCAGTCCGAGCTGAACATGAGGCAGAGGCGTTGGATGGAGCTCCTGAAGGATTATGATTTTGATCTCCAGTACCACTCAGGTAAGGCATACGTGGTGGCGGATGCCCTCAGCCGTCAGCCACGAGGCCTGGTGGCACACATGATGATTCAAGAGTGGAAGATGCTTGAGGATGTGATAGCATATGACTTCGAGTTTGGTCAACAGTCTTCTATCATTCAACTTTGAGCCTGTCGATTCAATTCTCTCTTGTTGCAAGGGCGATTGAGGCTCAACAGACAGATGAGTCGTTACAGGGTTACTGAGCAGAGGCAACATCTGAGAGTCAGTTAGATTGACAGATTGGTTTTGATGGTGGACTTCGCTTCAGAGGTGATTATGTGTCCCGGATATTCCTGAGTTGCGTAGAGATCTTATGACCGAGGCACACCGATCGTGGTTTTCTATCCACCCTGGCTCGACGAAGATGTACCGTGATATGAGGCGACAATATTTTTGAGCGAGGATGAAGTGCCAGATTACCAGTTTTATGGCCGAGTGTGACATATACCAGCGTGTCAAGGCCGATCATCAGAGACCCCCTGGTCCATTGCAGCTTTTAAGCATCCAGACGTGGAAGTGGGAGCACATGTCGATAGATTTCATTATGGGCTTGTCGAGGACTCAACGTGGTCATGACGCCATCTGGGTTGTCGTGGATCGCCTGACAAAGTCAACACATTTTCTCGCGATTCGTGCAACTTGGTCTTTAGACCGGCTTGTGAGGTTATTCATCGAGGAGATTGTGAGACTGCATGGTGTTCCAGTCTTGATCATTTCTGATCGAGACCTGAGCTTCACGTCTCATTTTTAGGGGAGCTTTCAGAGAGCAATGGGGTCTATTTTGCAGCTTAGCACCGCGTATCATCTATGGACCGATGGCCAGACCGAGAGGGTCAACTAAATACTTGAGGATATGCTTTGGGCCTGCTTGATTGATTTCGGGGGTTGCTGGGATGAGCATCTGCGATTGACTGAGTTCGCATAGAACAACAACTATTAGACGACTATCGACATGACACCTTTTGAAGCACTATATGGCAGACCATGCGGATCTCTGAGTTGTTGGACTGGATTGGAGAGAGCCGTGTCCTAGGTCCCGAGCTTGTGCAGCAGACGTCAGAGGCTATCGATATCATCAGGTAGAGGATGCGCACAGCTCAGAGCCGACAGCAGAGTTTTGCTGATCGCCGGTGTCGTACCTTGGAGTTCGCTGTTGGGGACAGTATATCTCAAGGTCTCGTTCATGAAGGACGTAGTTCGATTTGGAGTGAAGGGCAGGCTTGCCTCGAGATTCATAGGACCTTTCAAGATCATTGGGCACGTTGGCGCCATGGCCTATCGGCTTGCCTTACCATTTCAGTTGTCTGGCGTCTACAACGTTTTCCATGTCTCTATGTTGAGGAAGTGTGGGTCAGACACCATTCAAGTGATTAATTGGCAGCCGCTGGAGGTTCGTGAGGACACTTCTTACATTGAGCAGCCAGTTCGTATCCTTGATCGGAAGGATTAGGTGCTCTGGACCAAGGTCATTCTCTTGGTGAAGGTGCAGTGGGGTCACAATTCTGTTGATGAGGCATCTTGGGAGCCCGAGGCCGAGATTCGAGAGCGCTATCCCCATCTCTTTGATGATTGATTATATATTGTATCTTGTTTGCTCTCTCCGATTTTATATATTCCTCTTCCTTATGAGTTATGTCTAATTGCGATGATTGTGTAAATTTTGAGGATGAAATTTTTATTAGGAGGGGAGAGCTGTAAGACTCGTATTCTAGATCGTATCGTTTTGTAGGCTTCCGCAGTCCTCTCGGTCGAATTCCAACTACCCACGACCTGTAATCTGCGTTTGTACGTGACCCTAAGTCGCATCCTGTATATCTATGTCGGCTCGACTAGAAACTTGTACCATAGCGACCGCGCCGTCACCGTGGTTCCAACGCCATGTCTCAAGCGCCGATGCGATACTCAGGCCAGGAGTTGTAGGTCCGCATTTATTTTGAAGAAAACGCCACGCATTGCAAATTCCAAGAGAATCTCTACAATCCATCACATTAATCAATCACCTCAAGTCAAGTACACATCCGGTGACTCCCCTTACAACACTCATGCCTCTCCCATTCCCAAAGTCAACTCTCTCTCTCCACCCATCCCTTCCTTACACCCATCACCCATCACTCCATCACCTTTTCATCCCATCACTTCTCTCTCTCTCTCATTTCTCTTTTCACTCCCAAGCAACCAAGAGACCCAATGTCCAAGCTACTCCAAAGAGCTAGGTGTGGGCCACTTCTTACCCCCCCCCCCCACATCTCGCCATCCAACCATCCAAACTTTATCTCCTCCATTAAAGAAGGAGCTTAGGAGATTAACATTCTAAGGAGCTAAAGAAGAAGACCAATTGGTGGGTTATCATGCCCCAAACTCGAAAATTGGGCTCACAAAATTCCAATTGCCGAATCTGATGCCGACAGCCTCCGTAGTACCCCATTCTCGGCTCCCAGTGCCTATACGTCAGATTTCAATCCTGGGATCCTACAAGGAGGATTTTCTAACGTACATTTATCTCATAAGAAGCATAACCACAAGTTTACCCAAATCACAAAGGCAACATCATCATCACATATCCACTAATATAAACATTTGAATACAGTGTTGAAAGGGGAATACATATTGTTAAAATCAAAGCCTAGAAGACCGCTGCACGCTCCAAGCCCAATGCTGCTGCAACTTAATATCTCTTACACGCATCTCTCGTGCATAAGCTTATAGAAAGCTTAGAGGGTGGTGTAAGTGTGTGCGATGCATGTGCCAAGCATATAGATATCAGAGTAAGTGGAAATACTGCAAGTCTATAAATCATTCAATATCAGAATATGCAATGCGGATCGACTATGCAAATGCGGAATCATAGAGAGCTAAATATCAGATGCCAAGGGTGCAATGCAATATACAATTCCGGATGAGTTCACGAATATTGTCAGCCGTATCTAAGCCATATAAATGCAGAAACATAGTAATCCAAATACCATATGCCGCGGATATAATGCAATATGCGGTGTGAATGGAATGACCAAGCAGGGGTGTGAAGTCAGGATGATAGTATGTAGTATTGCAGGCTATGGGGTCCACCACAAGGAACTTCTATCTAAACCAGTCCCATACCTAAATTTGGATAGTCAGACTCAATGTGGTACACTCTTAATCTCGAGTTAGTCATGCGCCCCAACCGAAATCCTGGCCATTGCGAAGGTACATGTAACAAATAGTTGCGCACCACCAGCCCGAGTGGATAGTGAATGAATGAATGAATGAATATGCAACTCCTGCTCAATAAGTCCACATATCAGTACTGTACATCTCTGTGATCATCACTGGGGTCTACTACTCTCCCAACCAGATTGCCTCTCACCACGCACAACCAGGTGAGTGGAAGAGACTTCACTATCCACCTGGCTAGTAGTCAGCCAATACCTACCTGACACGTCGATAGCGGACCCATTTATGAGCTGGTCAAACTCAGCCTAGTTTTACCCACTACGAATCGGACGGATAAGGCCACACCCCCTTCCAACCGACCACGACATAGTGGGATACGCGGCCTACTTGTATTCGACACTCAGGCAATCATGTAATCCACTTGGTTTGGACGTTGGAGCGTTCTCTGGTACCAAGAGGGTTTAAGGATTTTCACCCAGGGCTATCTATGGCGGCCCGATGCTAGTAACAAATTTTTGGTGTCCCATCTGACCATCCACGACATGACTGTGGAGGTTACGACCCTAATGTAGCTAGGGCGTATAGTAATCACGACACATAATGTAAGATGCATAAATCATACAATCCAGTCATGCCTCAATCCTGCGCATACTATGCGCTCATGTGAGACAATCTTTGCCTATCAGGGAGTCTCATAACAACCTGCCCAATGACATATGCAATGGTCAACCACATCTCATAACGAGCATGCAGATGATGCGTATGGGCATGTATCATGATGTTATGCTGTCACATACTCATAATCAATATTAGATGATATACTCGTGATTGGTATCGATAATCGGCCTCGACAATTGGCCTCAATAATCAGAATCGGCCTCGGCAATCGGAATCGGCCTTGATAATCAGCCTCAACAATCAGAATCGACCTCGATAATCGGAATCGGCCTCAGTAATCAGGATCGACCTCGACAATTAGAATCGACCTCAATAATCAGAATCGGCCTCAACAATCGGAATCGGCCTTGGCAATCAAAATCGGCCTCGACAATCAGAATCAGCCTCAATAATCGGCCTCAATAATTGGAATCGGCCTCGACAATCAGCATCGGTAATCGGCCTAACAAAGGGCCTAAGGAAAGGTCACAATGTGGACATTTAACCATCATCGCCCATCAATGTTGACATTCAACCAACATTGCTCCCAAGAAGTGACCCACATAGAGCCAAACATATAGTGGGCCCACGGCCTCACACAAAGGCCTAATATACATCACAATGGGCCTTACCCAAGGGACGCATATACATCACAATGGGCCTGAAATACTTCATAATGGGCCTTGCCAAATGGGTCGGAAATACTTCACGAGGGGCCTCATCATATGGGCCTAATATGTATCACAATGGGCCGCTCACACGGGCCTAATACATAACAATGGGCCCCATCACTTGAGCCTGATATACAACACATTGGGCCTCACATATGGGCCTCAAATATACATCATAGGTGGGCCCTATCACATGGCTAGGCGGTGTGGATGAATCACATCCATCAAGGTGGGACCGACAGAAGGACGGCATGAACATAAAATACATACATCATGGTGGAGTCCTCATCACCGTCTAAACACGTCTAGCATCGTCCAGATCATCTAGACGGTGTGGATGAACAAATGCATCGCGGTGGGGTAGCACAACACCTTCCAAACTGCCCAACATAGATGGATGAGGTAAATATAATACATACATCAAGCCAGGGCCCCATCGTCCCTGTGGATGGTGGTGGATGGAACACGTACATCACGTGCGTCCAACACAGATGGATGATGTGAATATGATACATGCATCAAGGTGGGGTCCTACAATGGGACGGCTTGGATAAAACCCATACCTCATGGTGGAGTCCACGCATGTCGACGGTGTAAATCAACAACACATACATCATGCATGGGACCCATAGAACTTGCTGACATCGTAGCGGCTGCAAGCTGCGTGGGTCCCATTGTCTTGTGGTGTGGACGGTAAGGATGAAACACAACTAGCAGCGTCCCACCTGATTGGACGGCTGGATGTAAAACAGATGGATGACATGAGTGCAGAACATGTGGACGACGTGGATCCATACGTCCAGGTGGTCCCTACTGTCCAAATCATTGGACGGTGTAGATATAAGACACATAAAACACGTGTGGGTCCCACAAGGAATGGCAGTGTGGATACAATACAAACTCCAGGGTTAGACCCACATAACTCGCTGACGCTTTCATCACTGGCCCACTGTCCAAAACGGACGGTGTGGATTTAAACCCATACAACAAGGGGTCCCACCCCACACGTGTCACACATGTGGGTGGGTCCCACACCATATGAAGAATGGATGGACGGTATGTATAAAATACGTACATCATGGTTGGAAGGGTCCCACCGTACAGAGTACTGGACGGTGCAGATGCAAAATATATGCACAAGGTGTCCCCACCCTCACACATGCCACGTGTATGAGGTGGGCCCCACGTCCAAGAAAAGTGGACGGACGGTGTGGATATATCACATACCTCGTGATGGGGGTCACAGAACTTGCTGACGGTAATGCAGCAACAACTGCGTGCTGCTTGGGACTCACCTCCTTGCTTGGATGGTGAGGATCCGACACATCATAAAGGCAGGTCCACACGTGTGGCCCACCACAACTTTGAATAAAGCTGATATTTATATTTTTCCATTTATCCAGGTAATTGGACGGTGCCAGCAGCGCTGGACCGTCCAGCCACCTACTGGAGGTTAGCAGGGTGGGCCCCACGGGTGGCCAGCATAGATAAAATACATCACGGTGGGCCTGTTGGCCCTAGACGGTCAGGATGTGCCGTGTACATCAGGTGGGCCACACATCAAAAGAGAGAGGGAGAGAGATAGAATGGTGATGATGGGAGGAGCTCCGCCACTATGAGCTCCTCCATGATACCATGCATACATTAAGATGGGTCCCACCATATGTGGGCCCTCAAATCATTAAAATCGAGATGATGAACACCTACCTTTGATCTCCTCTTCCTTTTTTCGCCTATAGCCTCTAGAGATCCAAGGGAACGATTTCAACGGTCGAGATGATATTTGGATGGTGGAGATGGTAGGTAGGAAAGTGGGCCACACTAGCTTCTCTCATGGAAGCTTGGACATGGGTTGCTTGGAGAATGAGGGAGAGAGAGATGAGAGAGAGAGAGGTTGTAAGAGAGAGAGATGGGCGAGTGATGGGTGTACTTGGTTGTAAGAGAGAGAGTTGACTTTGGGGAGGGTGGTTGTACTTGGAGATGGGTGTTGTACTTTGACTAGTGATGTGATTGATTTGACATGTTTCTCTTGGGTTTGTAAATGTGCGGCGTTTCCTCGAACTGAACGTGGGCCCACATCTCTTGGCCCAGGTATCACCTCAGCGCGCGAGACGCGGCGTCGAAACCGTGGCGACATGTGGTCATTAGGGTACAAGTCTCGGGTCGAGCCGACTCTGAAATACAAGATACAACTTAGGATCGCGCGCAACCACTATCTAGGAGTTGCGGGTCACCGAAATTCGATCAGGAGGACCGAGGAAGCGTACGGAACGGTACGGGCTAGGATAAGGGTCTCACATGGGTGATCCATCATTGATTTCCATTTAAGGGCCCACTTATGATGGGACCCACTTTGATGTATGTGTTGTGATCAAAGAGGGACCCATAGTGGCGAGGTCCTTCCACTACACCGATCTCCCTCTTTCTCTCTATCTCTCTCTTTTATTGTTAATGACCCACCCGATGATTTATATATTATATCCAAGTTGTCCATTTAGTGGACCACACTACAGCCCACTTGTGGGGTCCACCTTGCTGCTTGTCCGTTTGGATAGGCCTTGATGAAGGAAAAACACAATATCAACTTTATTCAAAGTCGTTGGTGGGTCACACATGTAGACCCACCTTAAATACATGTGTTGTATGTCAACACCGTCCATCTGGATGGTGCCATGTGGGCCATAGCTTGATGTATTCACGCTGGACAACAGATATTTAAAAAAATAAAATAAAATACATATATATGATAATATAATATAATATACTAATATATATATTATTATATGGTGGGCCCCACCTCTCTGAAATCAGATTGGTTGGTGTATCTCACACCAACTAATATATAGCTGATGTATTGACGTTACCAAGTTCTGACGGTCCGATCATGTGGGACCCACCTTGGCCGTGAAAGTAAATTGGCTGGTATACCGCACACCAGCTATGTAGTTGCTGTAAGTGGGGGTAAATCCACACTGTCCGTCCATCTGGTGGGACCCACCTATGGTGTAGTCCAGACCATCCATCTGGATGGTGGGCCTGACCACCTCATCAGCTACATAGTTGTGTATTGATGTCAGCAGGTTTGTGGGACCCCTGACCATGATGTATGTGTTTTATCTAAGCTGTCTGTCCGTTCTGGACAGGCGGGGCTGACAATGGTGAGCTGTATATGCACACCGTCCATCTGGACGGTGTTGCATGGATCACCCCATGATGTATGCATTGATCCACACTGTCTATCAGGTGGACCACATTGTAGAAAATAGTGGAGGATTGAACGCTTACCATTGAAACCCTTTTGGGACTGCAGAAGTTTTGGATTAGTATGAAATTTATTTTTCCACTTAAATCAAGTCTTTGATGCAGCCCACTTGATGTATATGAGGCCCATTGGTGCGGCCCACTTGATGTATTTGAGGCCCATTGGTGCGGCCCATTGATGCAGCCCACTTGATGTATTTGAGGCCCATTGGTGCCGCCCATTGATGCGGCCTACTTGATCTATATAAGGCCCATTAGTGTGGCCCACTTGATGTATATGAGGCCCATTGTGATGTATTTGAGGCCCAATGTGATGTATATAAGGACCATGAGTGAAGCCCAATGAGATGTGTGTGAGGCCTTTGTGTAAGGCCTTTGTGTGAGGCCTAATGTGATGTATATGAGGTCTATTGCAAAGTGTGATTCCACCATGATGTATGTAATGATATTTATGATGGTCATGCCTTGGGAGCAATGATGGTTTGACGTCTACATTGTAAGAGCAATGATGGTCAAATGTCCACATTCTAACTCTCCCTAGGGCCCATTGTTAGGCCCATACTTGTTGTGTGTGGGCTGTCTAGGCCCATCTTCGTTACGAAGAGAGTTCATCACCATATAACATGCTCAGTATAGCTCCATGATTCCTACCCATACGCATCATATGTATGCTTGATATGAGGAGTGACTGATCATAGCATATGCCTTCGGGTAGATTGTTTATAGGGCTCCCTGATAGGCAGGGTTGCCCCACATGAGTGTGTAAGATCCCAGATTTTTGCCAACCTAGGATTAGACGTCCTTAGGCAATGGGTCGATCCTAACACCTTATCAACTTGTCATAACTGAATCCCAAAGTCTAAAACCGCTTTTGAACCCATTTCCTTCGCAAGTCTCACCTTTCACCACCTTTAAATTTTCTAAGTACTTTTACATTAGACACTATCTTAAAGTTTAGGTAATGAAGAACAATACTTAAACTAAACATTGCTACAAAGGACTAAGTACCACCTGTACCACCTCAGATCGAAATCACCCAGGACTAAATCCTTTAGAAATTAGGCGAGAATTAGCCAGTGTTAAACTAGAGTCCCTGTGAAATTATCACCAATCACTTTAAATACGATCTGCAAGACCCAAAACTTGTAGAATCATTGACGCTAGGTTACCCTAAAATCTAGGATCAATCTCATTACTCGGCTGCTCTCGGGAGCCTCTCGAAACTCTGGATCAGATCTGGACCGCACGTCGGAAGTCCGATTAACACGAAGTTAAGGAATTAGGACCGCCTTGCTGGGCTTGACAACCATCTCGGAAATCAAATTCAGATAGTGTCCCAGTGTAATTCGCTTGAGTCCGGAGCGAGGAGTGTGAAAACACTTGATTTTCGTTACAAATAAATATCTCAAATAGTAATCTGGCACCTTTTTCTTGCGGATCAGTTTTAAGCAACCAGTCCGTCAGAATCAGACCAAATTACACCCTCGGATCAGGGATATTTCTCCAAATATAACCATGTACTCGGAATCTCCGATCGAGATCTACTGACCGTTGAACTGAAACTGGTCCGCCATTTGCGATCTGGAATCTCGACCGAAACAAAAACTTAACTAAACGTAGATCCGGTGTCGGTGAGCTTAAGTCCGACCTTTGGCTCAAGGAGGCCAGCTAAAAGTCCTCCGTTGAGCTGAAACTGACCCGCTTTGGTTATAACCTAAGTATACTTTGACTTGGAGTCTATTTCGGTGAGTTTTTAGGCTATATAAGGACCTTAAACCCTCTCTCATTGCAGCCATACGAATTTGAGAAAAACCCTAGGAGAGAGAGAGAGAAAAGAGAGAAAGAGTGAGAGAAGTGGGAGAATCTCCCAACTGCTATTCCCTGCCACTACACAAGTTGCACCACCCCATTCTCATCTCTTTCCTGGCGATTCCGACTTCGTTTCTAGGTAAGAAACCCTAACCCTAATCTATTTTGGGGTTGTATAGGTTGTAGGTTATGAAATAGCTAACCTATTTCGTTCTATAGGTTACCAAACTGCCATATACGAAAGCTTAGTAAACCTATCAGATTCGTTACGATTCTACGACAAAAGGTGCGGACTTTAGGTGTATAGGTTATGGTTTTCAACGTTTTCAATGTCAGATAATGATAGATTCATGATCTGCATGCAATTGCACATGTACAAAGTGCTGTCTGTTTTCCATTTCGATTAAAGATGAAGAATATGGAATTTTACATACTCTAGGTATTTGTAGAAAGTACCGTATATGTATAAATTTTGAAAATGTGTTTGCCATGATTATTTGCTGTATGAATATATTATATATGGATAAAATACTTGTTTGGCGAAAGGGCTCGCCGTAATACATGTTTTGCTAATATACACTATGTATGTTGAAATAGTGTATTCTAAGTGTTTGTGAAAATGACCGAATGAGTATAGAATTCTCATTCGTGCTTGCCATGACTAATTGTCATTGGATATATGATTGTTGTATTGGCGTTACCCCTTTGACGAAAGGATTTGCCCTGAATCACGCCACGGCCACTATACGCTATATATGTTGAAATGTATAGCCCAAGTGTTTGTGAAAATGTTCAAATGAATATGGAACTTGGATTCCTACTTTCCATGACTATCCGTCGTGGGTGTACGCGTGTGATGATTGGGGCAACTCCCTAGTGAAAGGATTTGGCCTAATGCTTATGTGATCAACATATGTTATGTATGTTGATGTATGTATTTTAAAGTGTTTGTCGAAATGTCTGAATGAGTAGTAGTTAGTAAATTGTAATGTTGAAGGGTGTTGAGATATGATTCTCAACTTCTTTAACTATGTGTATGATTTCTTTAGATATCTATGTGATTAGGAATTGAATATGTACAAACTCATGCTTATGTTCTACTTCATAACATGCTCAGTTGATTGTATGATTTTATCTATGTAATGCATATGTTTAAATTCATGTTTACATTGTATGATCCGTCATGGGTGATGGGGGAGTGGAGCAACAAGTGAATGCAACAGCCCTGGCAGCCCTAAACGGATAATATCAGACTTGATTGTATGATTTGAATCTTGATCCATTACTGCTTTAACTATCTGCAATTGAATATGATTGGGGCTATGATTATAGTCCAGGCAATCGGTAACGGGATTGAATTCGTGGCTGTGATTCATTTGCCACGTGAGATGTGTTCGACGAACCCGAGTCGTACTTCGGTTGGCGATAGTGGTTGGCCACACGAAGTGCTTATGCGCTTCATATCGTTCAACTTGTTGTGCGCTCGAGCTAGCCGAGCTCGTCAAGTAACCCAATCCGTCTTATGTATGTTCACCATGTTTGGACGCCTATGCTGAACCTAGGGTACCAAACTTACCAGTGAAATCCCCTCTAACCATGGTACCTCGATCTGCTTAGACTCATGTGCCGGGCATGGTGGTATGGGACACTATGGTCGAGCTGTCAGTCTACGCTGGGGCCACGTGCCTCCCCGTAGTGACCAGTGAGCAACCAGACTCGTGAGCCGATTATGGTGGTATGGGACACTATATTCAAGCTGTCGGCCTACACTGATTGGTGACGAGCCCTTTGTATGACCTCGAGCATACTTTGAATTTGCGGTGAGGCGACGAGTTTTGCCGCAGTGTATAGAGTATGAACTAGGCCTATTTCAATTTAGTGATGAACCGTTAAAGAGGTGATGGGGGAGTGGTGTAACCATTTTGTGTAACAGGCCTGACAGCCTTTGCAGCGACCTAAAAACACACCATTATATGAGATTAACTAGGACTGACGACCCTAGAATGGATCATGTTTGGGAATGATACAAGGGAGGTACCTTAGTTTCCCAATACTGCTGTTTGAAATGGACTAATAACAACTCGGTAATCATGCTCATCATCGCATTGCATGTGCCTGTAAGATGTGGAGCACTGAGGGATGAAAGCATGCCGCGAACATAAGATGGTGTCGCACGAGTGTGTGTGTGGTGAGGGCATACATCATGACTACATTCATACTTGCATTAATAAGAGTAGTTAGGAGTGTTTGATTTTACTGCTTTATCATTACTGCTTGACTGAATTGATAACATGTTAACCTATGCTTTATTGTTCCACTGAGTTAGCTACTCACTCCCACGTTACGGGATGGTGTTCCGAACACCCACCAGACTTTGTCTGATTGCAGATGGCGACGCTACTCTTGAGGCGGAGCCGGACCTTTATGATGACAATGATGCTTGTTCGTATATGCTATGCTGACGGCTTCACGTGAGCCGTGTCTTGATCGACGGAATTACAGGGATGTTGACTAGATGACACTACACATTTGGTATAATTTGAATTGTACTTGTAATTCATTAACTTGGTAACCTTATCATACTCTGGAGACTCACCACAGTTTTTATATTTTATATATCTATCACAGTCTTCCGCTTGCAATTTAACTGTCTCTGGAGTATGATATGCTGTTTTGGCTTAATCTCACTCATGTTCAATGCACTAATACGGACAATATTCAATCATCATTCATTTTGTTACATAAGTGATGCGTTGGAACTTGGGAGTTGAGTTTATGCTCAACCCGTGATTTTCAGGGCGTTACAGAGTGCGCGGTACGCGTAGGATTGCTGTATGACTGATAGTGTGATTCATGCACCTCGCGTTTGTGTGATATGATTTATGTGCGCCCTAGTGACATCAGGGATATATCCTCTACAAACATAACGTGGATGGCAGGATTGGATATCAGAAATACTGTTACTAGCATCGGGACGCCATAGATGTCCCTGGGTGAAAATCTCTAAACCCGATGGTACCAGAGGATGACTCCAACGTTGAGACCGAGTGGAACACGAGCTCACAAGGGCCGAATACCAAGAGGTCGCGTCTCCTACTGTGTCGTGGTCGGTTGGAAGGGGCTGTGGCCTTACCCGCCCGAGGGTAGGGGCATTGCTAGGCTGAGTATGACCAGCTCATAAATGGGTCTACTATCGATGTACCGGATATGTATTGGCAGGCTATTGGCCAGGCGGATAGTGAGGTTTCTTATGCTCACTTGGACTGCGCGCCTGGAAAAGGGACAGTGTCATTCGGAGTGTACAAAACCTCAGTGATTATCCAGAGTGATAACTGTACTGATATTTGATGCTCTAGTGAGGAGCTGCATTGATATGTGGATTCAGATGAGGATTGGTATGCTTGAGTTGCATCTCGCATCGCATGGCCTTGGTATGGCCGACACCATTCACACCTTGCATTGCATGGCCTTAATGTGGCAGATAGTATTCACGCATTGCATCGCATGGTCTTGATATGGCCGATAGCATTTATGCCTTGCATCGCATAGCCTTGGTACGGCAGATAGTATTCATGGATTCGCTAACATATTCCACATTAGTATGATATTGCATTTTGGGCATGCTTATATTGTGCACACACTCTCACCACCCTCTAAGCTTTCTATAAGCTTATGCACGATTGATGCATGCAGGTGACGCTAGGTCGCAGCCGTAGCTTAGTAGGACCAGGAGCATGCAGTCGAGCTTCAGGAGTTTTCGTTACTATTATCATTGTATTTCCCTTTATGCGCATTGTACTTTAAAGTTTTTTATCATAGTGGATTTTGTACTGGCGTCTTGGTTATTGTTGTGGGTTATGCTTATGGTTATGTTTGTTACGAAATAAATTCATGTTGAAAATCCTCATTGTAGGATCCCAGGGTCGGAACCTGGTATATGGGTGTCGGGAGCCAAGAATAGGGTACTACGGAGACTGTCGATGCCAGATTCGGCGATTGAGAATTTTGTGAGCCCGGTTTCCAAGTTTGGGGCGTGTGTAACATCCCAGATTTTTGCCAACCTGGAATTAGATGTCCTTAGGCAATGGGTCTATCCTAATGACTTATTAACTTGTCAGAACTCAATCCCACAGTCTAAAATCGCTTTTTAACCCTTTTCCTTCAAAAATCTCACCTTTCACTACCTTATCCTTCAAAAGTAACTAAGTGCTAAACTAGAGTAGCTACGAAATCCGCTTAATCCACTTTAAATACGATCTGCAAGACCCAAAACTTGTAGAATCATTGACGCTACATTACCCTTAATCTAGGATCAATCTCATTACTCGGTTGCTCTCGGGAGCATCATGAAACTCCGTATCAGATCTAGACCGCACATCAAAAGTCCGATTAACGTGAAGTTAAACGGTTAGGACCGCCTTGCTGGGCTTGACAACCATCTCGGAAATCAAATCCAGATAGTGTCCCAGTGCTATTCGCTTGAGCCCGGAGTGAAGAGTGTGAGAAACGTAAAATTAATTAGAAATAAAGTTCAATTTTAAGTAATCTGAGACTTGTCGCTTACGGGCCAAATATAAGCAATCAGACCATCGGAATCTGACCCAAATACACCCTCAGATCAGGAGAAATTTCATATATATGGCCGTGTACTCTCAGTGACCGTTGAACTGAAACTGGTCCGCCACGGGCGATCTGTAAATCCGATCGGACCGAAAGCGTAACTCGACCTAGATCCAAGGTCAATGAGCTTAAGTCCGACCTTTGGCTCAAGGGGGGCTTCCAAAAGTGCTCCGTTGAGATGAAACTGTCCGTATTTGGGTGATGGGGGAGTGGTGTAACGATTCCGTGCAATAGCCCTGGCAGCCCTAAGCGGACAATATTGGATATTTGATTGTATGATTTGAAATCTTGATCCATTACTGCTTTAACTATTCCGTAATTGAATGTGATTGGGGCTATTGTATAGTCCAGGCAATCGGTAACGGGATTGAATTCGTGGCTGAGATTTATTCGCCACGTGAGATGTGTTCGACGAACCCGAGTCGTACTTTGATTAGTGATAGTGGTTGGCCACGCGAAGTACTTATGCACTTCATGTCGTTCAACTTGTTGTGCGCTCGAGCTAGCCGAGCTCGTCAAGTAACCCGATCTGTCTAATGTATGTTTATCATGTTTGGACGCTACTGCTTGAACCTAAGGTACCGAACTTACCAGTGCAACCCCGTTAACCGTGGTACCTCGATCCGCTAAGACTTATGAGCCAGACATGGTGGTATGGGATACCGTGGTCAAGCTGTCGGCCTACGCTGGGGCGATGTGCCTCCCCGTAGTGACTAGTGAGCAACCCAGACTCGTGAGCTGAATATGGTGGTATGGGACACTGTATTCGAGCTGTCGGCCTACACTGCTTTGATGGGTGATGGGGGAGTGGTGTAACGATTTCGTGTAATAGCCCTGGCAGCCTTGACCGTACCCGGTGTAGTGACCTCAAGCATACTCTGAATCTGCGGAGAGGCGACAAGCCTTCCCGTAGTAAACAGAGTATAAACTAGGCCTGTATTGATAGGTGATGGGGGAGTAGTGCAACGATTCTGTGTAATAGCCCTGACAACCCTTGCAGCGACCTAGAACCGCATCATCGTATGAGATTATCTAGGATTGATGACCCTAGAATGGATCATTGTTTGGGAATGATATAAGGGAGGTACCTTAGTTTCCCAATACTGCTGTATGAAAAGGACTAATAACAACTCGGTAAATCATGCTCATCATCGCACTGCATGTGCCTGGAAGATGTGGAGCACTGAGGGATGAACGCATGCCACGGACGTAAGATGGTGTCGCATGAGGGAGTATGTTGGTGAGGGCATGCATCATGACTGCATTTTCATACTTGCATTAATAAGAGTATTTAGGAGTGTTTGACTTTACTGCTTTATCATTACTGCTTGACTGAATTGATAACATGTTAACCTATATTTTATTATTCCACTGAGTTGATTACTCACTCCCACGTTACGGAACGGTGTTCCGGACACCCACCAGACTTTGTCTGATTGCAGATGGTAACGCTACTCCTGGGGCGGAGCCGAACTTTTGTGACGACGAGGATGCTTTCTCGTATATGCTGTTTTCTGGCGGCTTCATGTGAGCCGTGTCTTAATCGACGGGGTTACAGGGATGTCGACTAGATGACCTTACCCAATTTGGTATATTTTGAAATTATACTTATAATTCGTTAACCTGGTAACATTTTCACACTCTGGAGACTTACCATAGTTTATATATTATATATATCTATCACAGTCTTCCGCTTGCATAATTTAATCGTATCTGGAGTAGGATATGCTGTTTTGGCTTAATCTCACTCATGTTCAATGCACTAATACAAACAACATTCAATAATCATTCATTATGTTGCATAAGTGATGCGTTGGAACTCGGGAGTTGAGATTATGTTCGACCCCTGATTTTCAGGGCGTTACAGCGTGACACAAACTGTCAAAGGTATTCACCACACAAGTCTTCCCTTTCCAAGAATCATCTGCAAACTCTCCAAGTTTCTAGCACTGCCACCTACTCGTGATACAATCTATCCTGCAGTGCATCTTACCAAGAAAAACATACTCCAGTTAAAAATCGCCAAAACTCATTAGGAATGCAAGAGCGGTGAAGACGCTTAAGACACTCCCATGGCCACTAGCTTGGACTCTTGTCGCACCCTAGTGCCTGCATCAAGTCCATTATCTATCAGCGCTGGACACCTCCTTCGCTAGAACGATCCAGTTCGTCAACTTCTTGAAGGGCAGTGAAATATAGAAGCTCGCCTCCGGCAATATGAAAATTGACTCTCCAGGATTGAACTGCTTCTTGACGCTCTTCAACATATTGGGGAGCACATCATTGAATTGCTTCTGACTCACGGTTCTTATATCCCTCCATATGAGGGTGGATCGTCCTGATGATCTTTGTTGTGTTATTGCCGAATCATAATACATTTTGTTTTTAGATATTTATGCCCTTAAGGGCTTTTTGGTTTTTGGATGATGATTTAATCTACCCAATCTTGGGGTAGTAATTTTAATGAATTTTTGGTGTTATCTTTATTCTCATGTTAGATACTCTCTTTATTGTTATCTTTTCTATCTAAAATATGGTTTGCCTGGTTATCATGATATATTTCCTTGTTTGGATGATGATCTTTACGCTTATATCATTATATGATCTATCTTGCTTACCCTTTGGATTATTATCTCTATGTTATTAGATTATTTCTTGGTAAATCATTTGCCAATAACTGACAAAAAGGGAGAGAAGAAACCTACCCACCAAAACAATGTTTGTTTTTGCAGAAATTGCTTTTTTCCCTTGTTACAGGTTATTCTTGATAGATACAAAGGGGGAGCAACATGGTTTTGTATTACATGTTAAGTCTTGAGTTGTAAAATTTTATGTTTGATATGTAATTCTTATTGTTTTGGTATGTCATTGGTATGGACCATGACATAGTTGTAGGTTAGGTTGTTTTTGTCTCGTAATTGACAAATGGGGAGATTGTTAGTGCATTTATTTACACTCATGTTTGTCAATTACGTGATTAGTTGTGTCTTGTAGTCGAATGAGTTCTTGGCAAGTGAAGACCGGCGGCGCAACTGGATCAGAAGCATCAAAGCCACATTGAAGACAAAGAACTACTTCTACGATCTTGACTTTGCAAATAGATGATCCCAACCCAAATAGGAATACCTACTTAGGTCATCTATTCTAAGTCAATACCAAATCCATATTTATATCATATAGTCTTGGCTTTTGCATATCCCAAGTTGTTAAAAGATTAAAAGGACAAAAAGGAAAATCTGTCCACTTTCGGTAGGAAGAAGGTGTCACCGAATGACACCTTCGGTATCACTAAAGGTATACCGGAGGGGCTCAAAACTGTCTAGCAACATCACGACTATAATTCAGTATCACCGACTGGATAATTCGGTGACATCGACTGCCACCGATGAACAATGTTCGGTGCCACCGAAAGGACTTATTTTGATCACTAACTTGAGGAATTAATTCGGTACTACCGAATGATATTTCGGTACCACCGAAGCAAGTTCTGTGATACCGAAGTTGGCTTCGGTAGCACCATTTTCTAGTTGTTTTCTAGGTGTTTTCTATCTGTTGGACGCTTTTATATATAAAAGCGGCTTTTATAAACTTGCAAAATTAGTGGAAATAGGCACCATAAAGTCTCTAGTGTATCCCAAGCTTATCCTAGCCTATTTGGACTCTATCCATATGAGTTTCATGTTCTCTTCATTGTGATCTTTCACTCCTATGAGCATTCAATGCTCCTATTAATGAAGAACATGAACTCGTGCCTTCTCTAAAGTACAAAGACCAAACCAATAGGAAAATCCTTGGTTCTTTGATATTCTAGAGCGTCTATAAGTTGAATCCCTTTGGAAATCCACTTATTATCCTAGATAGGAGATTCAACCAACTCCCATAACCTTGGTCACCTTTTTAGGTACATCTTATGCAAGGTTCTTGATCATGAAGCCGAGCCAAGAGGTAGATCCAAGCTGAGGAGCACCGGAAAGCTGATTCAATCATGAGAGTGCAAAGATCTGGCAACCCGAGACAAGTTACAAAAGAGAACTCTATCCGACAAGTAAGTGTCATAGTTAAGAGTTCAAAGTCTAGTCTCTTTTCTCGTGCGGGATTGAGGCTAAGAGTTTGCTATCAACAAACTCAATTAGGTTCCTAGTGTGGGACCTTAGCCGGTGTGCTTAAAAGTTGTAACAGCCTGGATTTTTTCCAACCTGGAATTAGACGTCCTTAGGCGATGGGTCAATCCTAACACAGGTTTAACTTCTCGAACACTCAATTAAAGCCTCAAATCCCTTTTCAAACCATTTTCTTCACAAATCCCACCCTTCACCACCTTGATTTTTCAAATTTTCTAAGCACTTTCGCCCTAGACACTATCTTAAACTAGCTAAGTTGTATAACTTGGATCACTTTAGATACAAACTACAAAGGCCCAGGTACCACCTCAGACAGAAATTACTCGGGACTAAATCCTTTAGAAATTAGGCGAGATTTAGCTAGTGTTAAACTAGAGTGCCTGTGAAATTAACACCAATCACTTTAAATACGATCTGCAAGACCCAAAACTTGTAGAATCATTGACGCTAGGTTATCCTAAAATCTAGGATCAATCTCATTACACGGCTGCTCTCGGGAGCATCTTGAAACTCCGTATCAGATCTGGACCGTACGTCGGAAGTCCAATTAACACGAAGTTAAGGGATTAGGACCGCCTTGCTGGGCTTGACAACCATCTCAGAAATCAAATCCAGATAGTGTCCCAGCGCTATTCGCTTGAGCTCGGAGTGAAGAGTGTAAGAAATGTGAAATTAATTCAAAATAAAATATCTTGAATAGTAATCTGGCACAACTCACTTGCGGATCAGTATTAAGCAACCAGACCGTCAGAATCAGACCAAATTACACCCTTGAATCAGGAGAAATTTCATACATATTTACATGTACTCGGAATCTCCGATCGAGATCCACTGACCGTTGAACAGAAACTGGTCCGCCACGCTTGATTTGGAATCCCATGAGAAACTAGAAAACTTAATAGAACATAGATCCAGCGTTGGTGAGCTTAAGTCCGACCTTTGGCTCAAGGAGGCCCGCCAGAAGTCCTCCGTTGAGCTGAAACCAGCTCACTTTGGTTATAACCTAAGTATACTTTGACCTGGAGTCTATTTCGGTGAGTTTTTAGACTATATAAGGACCTTAAACCCTCTCTCTTGGCAGCCATACGAATTTGAGATTGAGAGAGAGAGAAAGTGTGGGAGCAGTGAGAGTTTCTCCCTGCCACTCTTCCCTGTCGCTATATGAGCTACACCGCTTCGTTCTAATCGCTTTCCCGGCGATTCCAGCCCCGTTTTTAGGTAAGAAACCCTAACCCTAATCTGTTTTAGAGTTGTAAGAGTTGTAGGTTATGAAATAGCTAACCTATTTCGTTCTATAGGTTACCAAACTGCCGTATACGAAAGCTTAGCAAACCTATCGACTCCGTTACGATTCTACGACAAAAGGTGCGGACTTTAGGTGTATAGGTTATGGTTTCAACGCTTCCAATGTCAAATAATGATAGATTCATGATCTGCATGCAATTGCACATGTACAAAGTGCTTTCTGTTTTCTGTTTTGATTAAAGATGTAGATTATGGAATTTTACATATTCTAGGTATTCGTAGAAAATACTGTATACGTATAAATTTTGGAAATGTGTTTGACATGATTATTTGTTGTATGAATATACGATATATGGATAAAATACTTATTTGGCGAAAGGATTCGCCCAAATACATGTTTTACTAATATACACTATGTATGTAGAAATACTGTATTGTAGAAAGTACTGTATACATATATATATTTTAGAGATGTGGTTGCCATGATTATTTGTTGTATACATATATTATATATGCGTAAAATACTTACTTGGCGAAAGGATAGCCCTAATACATGTTTTGCTAACATACACCATGTATGTTGTAATAGTGTATTCTAAGTGTTTGTGAAAATGGCTGAATGAGTATAGAATTCTCATTCGTGCTCGCCATGACTAATTGTCATGGATATATGATTGTTGTATTGGCGATATCCCTTTGACGAAAGGATTTGCCCTAAATCACGCCACGGCCACTATACGCTATATATGTTGAAATGTGTGGCCCAAGTGTTTGTCGAAATGACTGAATGAATATGGAACTTGGATTCCTGCTTGCCATGACTATCCGTCGTGGGTGTACGCGTGTTATGATTGGGGCAACTCCCTAGTGAAAGGATTTGGCCTAATGCCTATGTGATCAACATATGTCATATATGTTGATGTATGTATTTTTAAAGTGTTTGTTGAAATGTTTGAATGAGTAGTAGTTAGCAAATTGTAATGTATAAGGGTGTTGAGATATGATTCTCAACTTCTTTTAACTAAGTGTATGTTTTCCTTGGATAGTTGTGTGATTAGGAATTGAATATGTACAAACTCATGCTTGTGTTGTGCTTCATAACATGCTCAACTGCTTTTTTGATTTTATCTATGTAATGCACATGTTTAAATTCATATTTACGTTGTATGATCCGTCATGGGTGATGGGGGAGTGGAGCAACGAGTGCGTGCAACAGCCCTGGTAGCCCTAAACGGTTAATACCAGACTTTGATTGTATGATTTGAATCTTGATCCATTACTGCTTTACCTATCTGCAATTGAATGTGATTGGGGCTATTGTGTAGTCCAGGCAGTCGGTAACAAGATCGAATTCGTGGTTGAGTTTCAGTTGCCATGTGAGATGTGTTCGACGAACCCGAGTCGTACTTCGGTTGACGATAGTGGTCGGCCACGCGAGGTGCTTATGCACTTCATATCGTTCAACTTGTTGTGCGCTCGAGCTAGCCGAGCTCGTCAAGTAACCTGATCTGTCTTATGTATGTTCACCATGTTTGGACGCTACTGCTTGAACCTAGGGTACCAAACTTACCAGTGAAATCCCTTTTAACCATGGTACCTCGATCCGCTAAGACTCATGAGCTGGGCATGCTGGTATGGGACACCGTGGTCGAGCTGTCGGCCTACGCTGGGCCCACGTGCCTCCCCGTAGTGACCAGTGAGCAACCAGACTCGTGAGCCGATTATGGTGGTATGAGACACTATATTCGAACTGTCGACACGTACGGCGAGAGCCGAATACGGTGAGACCTGTATTCGTGCTGACGGGCGACGAGTCCTCCGTAGTGTCTTCGAGTATACTCTAAGGTCTGTGATTGACGACGAGCCCTTCACAACAACTAGAGCATGAGTTGAGCTGAGTACGGTGAGATCTGTATTCCAGCTGACGGCCAGCGATTGAACCGAGTACGGTGAGACCTGTATTCAAGCTGACGGCCAGCAATTGAGCCGCATATGGTGAGATCTGTATCCGTGCTGACGGGTGACGAGCCCTTTATGATGCCTTCGCTATGCCTCTAAATCCATAATATCGTATGCGACTAACTAGGAGTGACGACCCTAGAATGGATCATGTTTGGGAATAATACAAGGGAGGTACCTTAGTTTCCCAATACTGCTGTTTGAAATGGACTAATAATTACCCGGTAATCATGCTCATCATCGCACTGCATGTGCCTAGTAGATGTGGAGCACTGAGGGATGGACGCATTCACGAACGTAAGATGGTGTCGCATGAGGGTGGTTTGGCAAGGGCATTCATCATGACTGCATTCATACTTGCATTAATAAGAGTAGTTAGGAGTGTTTGATTATACTGCTTTATCATTACTGCTTGACTGAATTGATAACATGTTAACCTATGCTTTATTGTTCCACTGAGTTAATCACTCACTCCCACGTTACGGGACGGTGTTTTTAAACACCAACCAGACCCTGTTGTAGCTGCAGGTGTTGGCGATGCTTGTGAGGTGGAGCCAGACCTCTGCGACAATGAGGACACTTCCTTGCATATGTTATTTTCTGGCAACTCATGTGAGCCGTGCCTTGATCTACGGGGTTACAGGGATGTTGGCTAGATGACACTACACCTTTGGTATATTTTGAAATTATACTTGTAATTATTTAACCTGGTAACATTATCACACTTTGGAGACTCACCATAGTTTATATATGTTATCTATCTATCACAGTCTTCCGCTTGCAATTTAACTGTCTCTAGAGTATGATATTCTGTTTTGGATTAATCTCGCTCATGTTCAATGCACTAATACAGACAACATTCAATCATCATTATCTATGTTGCATAAGTGATGTTCTGGAAACTCGAGAGTGAGTTATGCTCGACCCTCAATTTTTCGGGATGTTACAAAAGTAGGTGCCTTGTGTGAGACCTTAGTCGGTGGGCCTAAACGTAGGTACCTTGTGTGGGACCTTGGCTGGTGGGTCTAAATGGTAGGTGCCTAGTGTGGGACCTTGGCTAGTGGGCCTAAACGTGAGTTCTAGGTGTAGGACCTTTGATCTTGTAGAGAGCATAAATTGTGTCCTTGGTGTAGGACTGTAAAGGTTATTGGTGAACTTGTTTAAAACCATTGATAGTGAAATCTGGTGCACTTTGGAATTGAGTGTGGATGATAGTAGCAGAGTAGGCACGTAGCCGAACCACTATAAATGCTTGTGTTTGGAATTGTCATTTATGCATCTATTTAATCATGCTTATATATGCTTGAATGTTTAATTTAGTATACATGATTGAATGGATGCGATTCATTAATAGGTAGCACATTCCACACACAAGTGCACAACACTAGGCTAGTTATTATATCTGCATATCTATAATAGCCTTTGTGATTGGATCCTCTAACTGGCTTGGAAGCCGTTAGAGTTATATTGCCTTACTCGTTTTAAATTGAATAATCATTTAAGTTAGGCAATCAAGTTTTTAAATAGGAGGAAATAATTGAAAAGTCCTATTCACCCCCCTTTAAGACCTTAACTCAGATTCCTTCTTCAGTATCAGCGGTGTAAACCGCAATTTCACTTCAGAGGTTATGTTTTAACCCATTTACGTAAAGAACATTCTTAATCTTGGGCAACCCTGGCCCAACAATCCTCCCTCGCCCAACTATCTTAGCAGTGCTTCCATCTCCAAAGGTGACTGACCCACCATCAAAATTGATGTAATGGAAAAAATGGGTTCTGTCACCTGTTATGTGTCTAGAGCACCCACTATCCAAATATCATATGGAATTACTACTAGCTTTAAGAGTAGAATGAATTACCGGGCAGTTTGCTTCGTCTTTTATGACCCATTTAGAAACAACTTTCTTTTGGCCTGGATTGATTTTTAGAGAGATTATCTTTCTTGGCTTCATCTCTTAAGGGCAGACTCTTTTTAGGAGAATGGGTTCTTTTAGCAAACTGGTCATTGCCCTGATTTACTTGAATCATCATCTTTTTTGCCTTTTCATTTAATTGGGCAACTTATTTGATTAGTTCCTTCATTCTCCTATTCATTTTAGGATGAGTGGAAAACTTTTTCTCACATTCACCTTTTCTTGAGGTGGCTTCCTTGGTGGACTTCTCACTATCTGTAGGCTGTAGCATTCTCCTAGTTGGTAGAAATTTACCTATAATGCTCGGGCCTAGGGTGGATCGTGAGTTTTTAAATGTTAGGCATTCAAAATTTAGGTGACACACATCATCACATGCATGACAAGTAGGAGATGTTCTTGGTTTGCTACCTGAAGCTAATAATTCTTTTCTAATCACAGGTGGGATAGAGGTTCGACTGGTTTTGAAGCTATCATATCCTAAACCTCTCTTGTCTCCCAACCTCTTATCCAAGCTTAGAAGTCTTTCTAATTTTTTATCGCTTTGGGTAAACTTGTGATTGGCGTTGGCATGAGATTTTGACTTGTCAAGTTCTAATTTCAGACCATGATTGATAGAGTTTATCCTAACTAATTTAGTTTCCAGGTCTTCATTTTTCTTAACTAATTCAGTCACTTCGCTTTCATATCTCGTATTTTCCATAGCATGGTTAGCATCGTCTCTTGTTAGTTCTTCAATCTCATCAGCTAATCATTCATTTTCAGCCTTGGCTTCTTCAAGCTCATGGCTTAACTGTTTTTTTTTTTTTGGTCTTAGCATGACCAAGCTTTTAAGAACTTTCAAGCTTTCATTGTACAACTAGTCATAGGCTTCTTGTAAATCGGTATTATCAACTTCTTCGTCTTCTTCATCTGAAGAGGTCTGATCTTTTACATGATCATCCTTTTCTTATGTGTCCCTTGATTCAGGGATAACTGTGGTGGTGGAGACCATAAGTATTCTTAATGAGCCTTGATCTCCATCACTATTGGATTCATCTGAATCTAAGTTTAAATCCCCTGAGTCATCCCATGTGGCAGCCATTGCCTTTCCATTGGAGTTATTTTCAGTGGGACATTCAGATGCAAGGTGACCATAACCTCTATAGTTGTAGCATTGGGGATCTTTTGACCTTTTGGGAGATTTTCTTGTTTGGCATTTTAGGTCATATTTCTTCTCCTTTTTGTATAAGCTTTTTCTTTGGTTCTTGTTGAATTTTTTTTTTTTTTTTGAACCTTTTGGCCAACAAAGTAATTTCTTCATTGTCACTGTCTTCCTCATATTCATGTTTCTTTTGTGAGGCTTTTAAGATAGTACTTTTGGATTTTATGAGAGTCTTTAAATGTAGTTCATATGTTTGTGAGGAACTTAGTAGTTATTTTACTTTCATTTCATCAATGTTCCTACATTCCTCTATGGTTGTGACTTTGGAGGAGAATCGTTCCGGTAGTGATCTCAAAATTTTCATACAAACGTACGATACTAGGACTTTTTCTCCAAACCCCCAAATGGAGTTACATATGTCACTTAATTTGGTGTAAAACTCCATTAATGCCTAATGCTCCTCCATCTTAATATTTTCAAACTAAGTAGTAAGGAGTTGGAGGTTAGAGTGCTTGACCGTGTTGGTCCCTTCATGGGTGTTTTCTAAGAAATTCCATGCTTGTTTAGTTATTTCAAACATGTATATGTGTTTAAATTCTTCTTGAGAGACATCATAGTAAATAGCATTTAGCGCCTTTATATCACAACTGGACCTGGTCTTGTCATAATCTGTCACACCCTAAACTTAGAAAATCGGGCTCACAAAATTTCCGATCGCTGAATCCGGTGCCGACAGCCACCGTAGTACCCCATTCTCGGCTCCCAACTCATATGTTAGATTCTGATCCTAGGATCCTACAAGGAGGATTTTCCAATGTACATTTGTCTCATAAGAAACATAACCACAAGTTTACCCAAATCGCAAAGGCAACATCATCATCACATATCCACTAATATAAACTTTGATTACAATGTTGTAAGGAAAATACATAGGTCAAAATAAAATCAAAGCTCCAGAAGATAGCTGCACGCTCCAAGCTTAACGCCGCTACAACCAACGCTACCTGCACGCATCTATCGTGCATAAGCTTATAGAAAACTTAGAGGGTGCTGTAAGTGTGTGAACAGTATATGCGTGCTCAAAATTTAATATCAGAATAAATGGAAATACTGGTAAGTCCACGAACCACACAATATTAGAGTAAGCAGAAGTACTGACAAGTCCTATAAAAATATCATCAACCTAATACAGGATATGCGATGAAAAGACATAATGAGCCAATGTCATATAGTGAGAAAGTATTGTAGGTCAGTTATGCAATGCGGATACATAATGAGTCAAACATTAGATACCGATGATACAATACCATATGCAATTCTGAAGAGGTACGAATACCATCAGCCTCATCTAAGTCATATGAATGCAAAAACATAGTAACCCAAAATGCCATATGCCGAGAATGTAATGCAATATGTAATATATGGGGCGAATGAAATGACCAAGCAGCAGTGTAAAGTCGGGATGATAGTACGTGATATCGCAGGCTATGGGGCCTATCATAAAGGACTTCTATCCAAACCAGTCCCATACCTAAATTTGGATAGATAGACTCAATGTGGTAAGCTCCTGATCTCAAGTTAGTCGCACACCCCAACCGAAATTCTAGCCATTGCGAAAGTACACATAATGATTAGTTGCGCACCACCAGCTCGAGTGAATAGTGAATGAAAGAATGAATATAATGCTGAGTATACAACTCATGCTTCACGAATCTGTACTGTACATCTCTGGGATCATCAACGGGGTCTAGTACACTCTACATGCAAATTACTGTCCACTGACGAGCGACCATGCAAGTGGAAGAGACTTCCCTATCCGCCTAGCCAATAGTCAGCCAATATCTACTCGGTACATCGATAGCGGACCCAATCACGAGCTGTTCAAACTCAGCCTAATTATTTTCCCTACTCTCAGGTGGGTAAGGCCACACCCCCTCCCAACCGACCATGACATAGTGGGAGATCCGGACTCTTGGTATTCGGCACTCGGGCGCTCATGTATCCACTCGGTCTCGACGTTGGGGCGTCTCCTAGCCACGGAGGTTTAGGGACTTTCACCCACGGACATCTAAAGTGCCCAGATGCTCGAACCAAACATTTTCGGTATCCCATCTAGCCATCCATAACATGCCTGTGGAGGTCACAACTTGATTTCACTAGGGATACAGTAATCACAACACATAATGCAAGATGTATGAGCCATACAATCTAGTCATGCATCAATCCCGCACATACCGTGCATTCATGTGAGATAACGTCCGCCTATTAGAGAGACTCATAACAACCTGCCCAATGACATATGCAATGGTTAACCACATCTCATAACAAACATGTAAATGATGTATATGGGCATGTATCATGATGCTATGCTGTCACATACTCATATTAGCATTGATAACCGGTCTCGATATCACATACTCATAATCGGTATCGGTAACTAACATTGATAATCGGCCTCGACAATCAGAATCAGCCTCAACAATCGACCTCGACAATCAGAATCAGAATCATCCTTGATAGTCTGACTCGAACTTTGACAATCGGCCTCGACAATCGGAATCGGCCTCGACAATCAGAATTAGCCTCAACAATGGAAACGACAATCGACAATCGGCCTCAACAATCGGAATCGGCCTCGATAATTTGACTCAGCCTCGACAATCAGAATCAAAATCATCCTCGACAATCTGACTCGACCTTGACAATCGGCCTCGACAATCGAAATCGGCCTCGACAATCAGAATCAGAATCGGCCTTGACAATCATCCTCGACAATTAAAATCGACCTCGACAATCTGAATCGGACTTGACAATCGGCCTTGACAATCGGAATCGGCCTCGACAATCGGAATCGGCGTCGACAATAGGAATCGGAATCAGCCTTGACAATCAGAATCAGCCTCGACAATCGGCCTCGACAATCAAAATCGACAATCGGAATCGGCCTTGACAATCGGAATCGACCTTGACAATCTGACTTGGCCTCGACAATTGGCCTCGACAATCGGAATTAGAATTGTCTTCGACAATTTGACTCTGCCTTGACAATCAGCCTCGACAATCAGAATCGGCCTCGACAATCGGCCTCAACAATCGGACTCGACAATCGACAAGAATGAGCCTAACAAGGCCTAAGGGAAGGTCACAATGTGGTCATTCAACCGTCATTGTCCGTTAATGTGGACATTTAACCAACATGCCCCTAAGGAGTGACTCACATAGAGCCTAACATATAGATGTAACGCCCTGAAAATCGGGGGTCGAGCAGAAGCTCAGCTCCCGAGTTTCAACGCATCACTTATGCAACATAGATAATGATGATTGAATGTTGTCCATATTAGTGCATTAAACATGAATGGGATTATACCAAAATAATATATCATACTCCACAAACAGTTAAATTATGCAAGCGGAAGACTGTGATATATATATATATATATATATATATATATATATATATATATATATATATATATATATATATATATATATAATACATAAACTGTTGTAAGTCTCCAGAGTGTGAACATGTTACCAGGTTAAATATTTTAATGTACTCCAAAAATGAACAAAATGAATATACAAGGGTGTTCTAAAAGTGCAAAATAAAGTGTAATGGCACCTAATTAGCAACCCTGTAACCCCGTCGATAAGAACATGGTCTACATAAACCCGCCTGGTAGCTACATAAAGGAGAAACCCTCCTCGACATCATAAAAGTCTGGTTCCGCTTCGTAAGCATCGCTCTCATCTTAAACTAAATAGGGTCTGGTTGGTGTTTAAAACACCGTCTCGTAACGTGGGAGTGCATGATCGACTCAGTGGAACAATAAAGCAAAGGTTAACATGTTATTAATTCAGTCAAGCAGTAATGATAAAGCAATACAATCAAACATCCCTAAGTACTCTGATTAATGCAGGAATCGTATGTATAAATGATGCATGCCCTCGCTTGCACTCTCTCTGCGATCTTCATCTAACGGTCGCGTATGTCAGTCACTTCCTCAGTGCTCTACCCAATACCAAATGGCACATGCAATGCGGTGCATGTGCGTGTTACCAAGTTCTTATTAGTCCTTTTCATACAACAGGATTGGGAAACTAAGGTACCTCCCTTATATCATTTCCCAAACTATGATCCATTTTAGGGTCGTCAGTCCTAGTAAATCCCATACGATGTTGCGGTTCTAGGTCATTGCAAAGGGCTCGTCACCTCGATGCAGTGTAGGCCTAGTTATACTCTAGTTGTTATGGAAAGGCTCGTCGCCTCTCCACAGGCTCAGAATATGCTCGAGGTCACTACAAAGGTATCGTCACCTTATCAGTGTAGGCCGATAGCTTGAATACAGTGTCCCATACCACCATATTCGGCTCATGAGTCTGGGTTGCTCACTGGTCACTACGGGGAGGCTCGTCGCCCCAGCATAGGCCGACAGCTCGACCACGGTGTCCCATACCACCATGTCTGGCTCATGAGTCTTAGCGGATCAAGGTACCAAGGTTAACAGGGATTTCACTGGTGAGTTTGGTACCCTAGGTTCAAATAGTAATGTCCAAACATGGTTAACATACATCGGGCCAATCGGGTTATTTGACGGGCTCGACTAGCAAGAGCACACATCGAGCTGATCGACATGAAGCGCATAAGCACTTCGTGTGGCCTAACCACTGTCGCTAATCGATATACGACTCGGATTCATCAGGCATGTCTCATGTGGCGGGATAAAGTCAACCACTACTTCAAGGCCTATTACCGATTGCCTGGACTATGTATAGCCCCAAACACATTCAATTACAACGATCTAGCATATGAGATACTCAAGCAGTAATGGAGCAATGATTCAAATCATACAATCAGTTGAGCATGTTATGAAGTACAACATAAACATGAATCCACACTTATGCATTTCTAGATAAAAGCAATGAATATGAAACAAGGCATATGGAGGAAATAGTACACATCATTAGAGTGGCTAAGAATCCTATCTCAACATCCATTTAAAGAACAGTTTACAAGTATTTATTCATACAGACATATTTACAAACACTTACCATACACATTATATCATGCATGGTATGTATTGGTTAGCATACGTATTAGGGCAAGTCCTTTCGTCAAAGGATTGCTGCCTACACAACAATCGCATAGCCACGATAGTTAGTCATGGCGTACACTAACGCAAGGTTTATACTCATTTAGTCTTTTTTACAAACACTTAGGCTACACATTGTAACATACATGACGTATGTTAATATAACATGTATTAGGCTAATCCGTTCACCCAGAAGTTGATACACATGCATCTAACATACATAGACAACAATTAATCATGGCAAGCACAAATCCGAATTTCATACGTATACGGTATTTTCTACAAATACGAGGAATACAATATATTCAACCTAGTTAACGTACAACTGAAAAACGAAACGGACATCACTTTATGCATGTGAAATAGCGTCCACGTCAGTAATATATCATAAACCGACATTGAAAGCCTTGAAAACCATAACCTATACGTTTATAGTCCGCACCTTATGCCGGTAAACGCGTAACGGATACGTTTTAAACATGTAGTCTTTGTCACTAGCAGAATGACAACCTATAGCATGAACTAGGTTAGCTATTTCATCTTTTCAGCTATTTGAAACCTTAGAACAGATTAGGGTTAGATTTTCTTACCTAAGAACGGGATCGGTATCACCGGTAGAGCGATATGGGAGTGGTGGTAAGGCACGTGGAGGAGCAAGGATCGAATCCCAGGAGTGACTCCAACTTCACTGTCACTTTCTCTCTCTTTGCTCTCTTCTCTCTCCTAGGTTTTTTTCCAAATTCGTATGGAATAAATGAGAGAGGGTTTAAGGTCCTTATATAGGCCTAAAACTGATGGAAATGGCCCTAAGGCCAAGGTATACTTAGGTTATAGCCAAAGGAGGCTTGTTCCGATCTAACGGAGCACTTCTAGAGGCCCTCTTTCTATGTGCAATTGGACTTAAGCTTTCTGACCATGGATCTAGTTCGAGTTAAGTTTTCAGTCCGATCAGATTTACAAATCGACCGCAGCAGGCCAGTTTCACTTCAACGGTCACAGGCACTCGATCAGGGCCACAAGTACGCTGCCATGTATAGGAAATTTCTCCTGATCCGAGGGTGTATTTAGGTCAGATTCTGACGGTCTGAATCCTTATATTTGGCCCATAAGCGACACGTCTCAGATTACTCAAATTTGGATTTCATTTCTAAATATATTCACGTTTCTCACACACTTCGCTTCGGGCTCAAGTGAATAGTTTCGGACACTATCTGGACTTGATTTCCGAGGTGGTAGTCAAGTCCAGCAAGGCGATCTTAATTATATAATTTCATAGAAATCGGACTTTTGACATGCGGTCCAGGTCCGATATGAAGTTTTGTGATGCTCCCGAGAGCAACTGGGTAATGACATTGATCCTAGATTATAAGGTAACGTAGCGTCAATGATTCTGCAAGTTTTGAGTCTTGCAGTTCTTATTTAAAGAGGTTCAAGTGAATTTCACAAGTAAACTAGTTTAGCACTAGCTAATACTCGCCTAATTTCTAATGGATTTAGTCCTGTATAATTTCTGCCTGAGATGGTACTCGGGCCTTTGTAGTTTGTATAAAAGGTGATTCAAGCTATTCATACTTAATTAACTTACGCCCTAATCACAGCAGAATAAGGTCCTAGGGCAGTTCTACGTCCAAGGACGTCCATTGCCAAGTTAGGAAAAATCCGTGGTGTTACAATAGAGGACCCATGACCTCACATAAGGGATTAATATACATTACAATGGGCCTCACTCAAGGGCCTACACATCACGATGGGCCTTACTAATGGGCCTCATGTTCATCAAGTCAGGGGGCTGCATTAGATGGGCTACGCCATAAATAGCAGCGAAGATGAAGATCGAAGATCATCTAAACCATACCATAAATACCAATGGAGATAATGATTTTTACCGTTTAAAAATTCTAAGGCCCACCATCACGTTTATTTTCCATCCAGTCTATCATAGGGTCACCAAGACCTGGTTGAGAGGAAAACAAATATCATTTTGATCTGAAACCGCTATAGTCCTAAAAGGATTTCAATGGCAAATGTTCATCTCTCCACTGTTTTCTGCAGTGCTGTAACGCCCTGAAAATCGGGGGTCGAGCAAAGCTCAGCTCCCGAGTTCCAACGCATCACATATGCAACACAGATAATGATGATTATGATGAGAGCATTGAAACATGAATGAGATTATACCAAAACAACATATCATACTCCAGAGACAGTTAAATTGTAAGTGAAAGACTGTGATAAATCTATAAAATATAGATAAACTGGTGTAAGTCTCCAGAGTGTGAACATGTTACCAGGTTAAAGAATTTCAAGTGTAGTTCCAAAATGTACCAAATGAGAAAGTGTAATGTGTTCTCTGTCCAAAACCCTGTAGTCCCGTCGATCAGAAAGTGGTCTACATAAACCTGCCTGATAGCTGCATAGAGGAGAAACTCTCCTCGTCATCCTAAAAGTATGGCTCCGCTTCGTAAGCATCGCCATCACCTGAAACTCAATCATGGTCTGGTTGGTGTGTACAACACTGTCCCGTAACGTGGGAGTGAGTAGCTAACTTAGTGGAACAATAAAGCATAGGTTAACATGTTATCAAAATAGTCAAGCAGTAATGATAAAGTAGTACAATCAACATTCCTAAGTACTGTAATTAATGTAAGGATGAGATGCGATTATGATGCATGCCCTCACCAACATACTCCCTCGTGCGGCACCATCTTACGTCCGCGGCATGCTGGCACCCTCAGTGCTCTACATCTTCCAAGCACATGCAATGCGATGATGAGCATGATTACCGAGTTGTTATTAGTCCATTTCAAATAGCAGTATTGGGAAACTAAGGTACCTTCCTTATATCATTCCCAAACAATGATCCATTCTAGGGTCGTCAGTCCTAGATACTCTCATACGATAGTGTGGTTCTAGGGCGCTGCAAAGGCTGTTAGGGCTGTTACACGCAATCGTTACACCACTCCCCCATCACCTTTTTAATGGTTCATCACTAAATTGATACAGGCCTAGTTCATACTCTATTCACCGAGGCAAAACTCGTCGCCTCACCACAAATTCAGAGTATGCTCGAGGTCACTACAAAGGGCTCGTCACCAATCAGTGTAGGCCGACAGCTCGAATACAGTGTCCCATACCACCGTATTGGGGTCATGAGTCTGGGTTGCTCACTAGTCACTACGGGGAGGCACGTGGCCCCAGCGTAGGCCGACAACTCGACCACGGTGTCCCATACCACCATGCCCGGCTCATGAGTCTTAGCGGATCGTGGTACCATGGTTAACGGGATTCCACTGGTAAGTATGGTACCTTAGGTTCAAGCAGTAGCGTCCAAACATGGTGAACATACATAAGACAGATCGGGTTACTTGACGAGCTCGGCTAGCTCGTGTGCACAACAAGTTGAACGATATGAAGCGCATAAGCACTTCATGTGGCCAACCACTATCACCAACCGAAGTACGACTCGGGTTCATCGAACACATCTCGCGTGACGAATGAATTTCAGTCACGAATTTCATTCCGTTACCGATCGCCTGGACTAACTCTTAGTCCCAATCACATTCAATTACGGAACAATTAAAGCAGTAATAGATCAAGATTTCAAATCATACAATCAAGTATCCAGTATTGTCCACTTAGGGCTGCCAGGGCTGTTGCACGGAATCGTTACACCACTCCCCCATCACCCTTCACAGCACTTATGGAATACAACTTAAACATGAATTTAAACATATGCATTACACAGATAAAATCATACAATCAGTTGAGCATGTTATGAAGTACAACATAAGCATGAGTTTGTACATATTCAATTCCTAGTCACACAGACATCTAAAGAAATCATACACATAGTTAAAGGAGTTGAGAATCATATCTCAACACCCTTATACATTATAATTTACTAACTACTACTCATTCAGACATTTCAACAAACACTTTAGACCACCTACATCAACATACATGACATATGTTGATCAGATAGGTATTAGGCCAAATCCTTTCACTAGGGAGGTGCCCCAATTATAACATGCGTGCACCCACGACGGATAGTCATGACAAGCAGGAATCCAAGTTCCATATTCATTTAGTCATTTCCACAAACACTTAGGCTACACATTTTAACATATATATCGTATAGTGGCCGTGGCGTGATTTAGGGCAAGTCCTTTCGCTAGAGAGTTGTCGCATACATACAAGCATATATTCACGACCAAAAAACATGTTAAGCACAAATCCGTATTTTATATGTATACGGTATTTTCTACAAATACGAGGAATACAGTATGTTCAACATAGTTAATGTATAATCGAAAAACGAAACGAACAACACTTTGTACATGTACAATTGCATGCAAATCATGAATCTATCATTATCTGACATTGAAAGTGTTGAAAACCATAACCTATACACCTAAAGTCCACACCTTTTGTCGTAGAATCATAACGAACTCGATAGATTTGCTAGGCTTCTGTTTATGGTGATGTGACAACCTATAACATGCTTTAGGTTAGTTATTTCATAACATACAACTATCAAAACCCCAAAACAGATTAGGGTTAGGGTTTCTTACCTAGAAACGAAGCCGGCATCGCCGGGAAAGCGATTAGATAGGGGTGGTTGAGCTTGCATAGCGGCAAGGTAGAGCATCAGGGAGATCCTCCCACATCTCTCACACTTTCTCTCTCTCTTTTCTCTCTTCTCTCTCCTAGGTTTTCTCAAATTCGTATGGAATGAGAGAGTGAGGATTTAAGGTCTTTATATCGGTCCAGAACTCACCAAATTAGACTCAGGAATAAAGTATACTTAAGTTATGTCCAAATACGGACTGTTCCGTCTCAACGGAGCACTTCTGGCGGCCCCCCTTGAGCCAAAGGTCGAACTTAAGCTCACTAACACTGGATTTAGGTTTAGTTAAGTTTTCGTTTCGGTCGGCTTCCCAAATCATGCGTGGCGGACCAGTTTCAGTTCAACGGTCAGTGAAACTCGATCGGAGATTTCAAGTACACTGACACGTAGGGGCAAATATCCTTGATTCGAGGGCGTAATCTGGTCAGATTTCGACGGTCGGAATCCTTATAACTGATCCGCAAGCGACACGTGCCAAATTACTTAAATTTATATTTTATTTTTAATTAATTTCACATTTCTCACACTCTTCACTCCGGGCTCAAGCGAATAGTCCCAGAACATTATCTGGATTTGATTTCCGAGATGGTTGTCAAGCCCAGCAAGGTGGTCCTAACCGTTTAACTTTGCGTCAATCGGACTTTCGATGTGCGGTCTAGATCTGAAACGGAGTTTCGTAATGCTCCCGAGAGCAACCGGTAATGAGATTGATCCTAGCTTTTAGGGTAACCTAGCGTCAATGATTCTACAAGTTTTGGGTCTTGCAGATCGTATTTAAAGTGATTAGTGCGAATTTCGTATGAACTCTAGTTTAATACTAGTCAATCCTCGTCCAATTTCTAAAGGATTTAATCCTGAGTGACACCTACTTGAGGTGGGACTCGAGTCTTTGTACGGAATGATCAACATCACCTAGACTTTAAGATTTATGTCTAAAATGAAAGCACTTAGACGAGTTTGGCGAAGAAGATAGTGAAAGGTGAGATTTGTGAAAGAAAGGTGAGATTTTCAAGAGAATGGTTTGAAGAAGGGATTTAAGACCTTTGAATTTAGTGTTTGAGAAGTTAATCAGATGTTAGGATTAACCCATTGCCTAAGGACGTCTAATTCCAGGTTAGTAAAAATCCGGAGTGTTACAATCTAACCCCCCTTAAAATAAAATTTCATCCCCGAAATTGGCTAAAGGCAATAAGTAAGAATTCTATTATTTCATTTGCCTAAGACTTATTGATTTCAAGTCTCTATGTGTAGTAGGGTGTATCTTGTGTATACTAGTCTAGTACATTTTAAGCTACCCTCCTTAAAAATTTATTTCTTTATCTCTTACTTATATCCTGATGGTTTACTACAATGGATTTCTTTATCTATTTGGAGTCTTGACGATGATTCCCAACAAGTTAGAGTAAGGTAGCTATTTTCAATGTTTGACCGACACGGAGAGACGGTTATAGTGGGCTTGATCCCGATACATTGATCATCTACCTGACCGGGGTAGAAAGCTCATCGTATCCCTTCCTAGTTCTGGTGGCTCCTGGTCTTCTGCTCGGCCAAGCAGTGAGTCCATTGGTAGTTGCCCAGGATTGAGAATTGGGTCAAGCCGCGAATGATTCACAGTTGTATATTTCAGTAACTCCGTAGTCCGATCACTCTAAAACCTTAGGGAATGTCCATCACTGAAAGACTCAAGTTTTCAATTTATAAGGATGCCCTTAAGGTCTTGGTCGAAGAAAATTCTCGTCTCATTCTATGTCCGAGATAGGGTAGCTCATCCTATTTAGTGACCTATCTTTACGTATAGTCTGGATCAACTCCATTCGATCTTGGGCCAGTGGGGCAAGGGTCCACCACGTCTCCGCTGCACCACCCAGATCAAGGAGGTGTAGTAGCTGACCTAACTAGATTGGGATCATAATGTTCTACCCCCCTTAAAAATTATTTCCACCCTCAAGGCTCAAGATCTATGTCCTGATCCGTATGTTGGAACAAGGTGTAATTTAGGACCTATCCTTGACATGAAATGGGAAATACATTGGTCTGCCTTTCATCGACGATGTGTATTATGGCATTTATACCTATGATTATAGAAAGGAGCTAAAGATGATGGGTATTGTGGTTGATTTCATGGACAGGTGTGAGTTTGAGGTAAGATGCCTAATTCTACCAAAGGAGGACTTTTATCACAGTCCAGACTTATCCTATTTAACCATGTCTAGCTTAACAGGCAGGCTATCTTTCTACGTTCATAAGCACAATATGTATGCCGACATGTCGTGCGATTTGGGACCTAATTCCTAATTGTCTGTTGCCCATTTGGGCAATTTCTTAGGCTTAAAAGACAAAGTATCTATCGGCTATATACTCCTAATACTTCTCAAAGACGAAGTTATAAAACTTTTAGTTGCAAATGCTTCGGCCAACACGGAAGGAAAGTTGTATAGTGGGTCTGAGCTGGATACATGGACCGTCTGCCTAGCTAGGACAAAAAATGTCGTATCAGTTCTTAATCCTAGTTGATCCCAACCTTCGGCTTGATCAGAGCATAGAGTTCATTGGTAACGACCAGGATTGAGAATTCAACTCAAACCGCGAATACCTCGCTTATAAATATAGTTCCTCTACTCCGTGTTCCCGATTGTAGTACGTCTTTGGAAAGGCAATTCAAAGGGGTGTATTGATTTGACCTAACATTAAATCTAAGGGATATATGAGTTTCCTCAGAGCGTGAATAGTTACAAAGCAAACAACCTTCCTAGGAGTTATTAAAGAAGTCTATGAGTACCAAGGGGATTCAACGAAGGAACGAGGTCTCGCTCCAACCTAATCAAGCTGACTAACTAAGTCTATCGGTCTCTAACATTCCCTAATGTAACTAGTAGTCTAGTCTTAATTTAGGAGTAGTGGAAATCCATAAGTGTAGTCCAAAGTCCAAGCTCATACGCTAGATGATTTCATATCATTTCTAATACAAGGAAGGGTTTTATCACTTAGGGTCAAAGGTTGTCTAATTGGAATTGAGTTGTCTGCACTTGAGTTTAACTACGCTCGAGCATTTCACACATGCTCATACCAGCTAAGAGGGTCCTAAGGTTCAGAGTATAAATTTGTTGGATTTCCTATACGGTCAGGCCTGTCGAAATCTAGGAACACCGCTCTAGGTCCCAAAACTCCAAGGGTCTGTTGTATTAAATGGGATTGCATTGCTAATCCCACCTCGGGATTTGGAGTGACATGTTTGGTAGGTGGGCGGGTGGGGATTAAAATTAATTTTATAGGCTTTGGAAAATGAGCCTCATGTGGGAAAGTGTGAGATGGGATTTCCAAATCCCAGGATAATGAATCTCTAAGTGTACTTGGAAAGGAAAATTCTGGGATTTACTTTTAATTGCATACACTCCAAACATGGTATGGAAAACATGGGATACACCCAATCCAATGACAATACCTAACACATGCATTATGTTACTTTTACGATTCCATCCCCTTAAACTCACCTAATGCAGTTGGCCGAACGGGCCCTAAACGTCCCAACATTGGAGGTTGTGAAAGTCATGGACACAAAAATGTGGATTGTTGTGCCCATATGGGTGTGAAATGGTGAGGCCAAAAGGAGTAAGAGATGGGTTTAGAGAGTAATGGTGGAGGGGTAGAAGGAGTTCGCAATTGTCAAGTACAACTCTAGTCCATGATAGAAGATGCATGTGAGCTATACAACCAAAGCTTCAAACACTTAAAACATACTACTAACTACTACACATCAACATGAAACATAAACCCCTAAGACATAACTCATGCAAACTACAAGACAATAGTATGGATAGCTAAACATCCGAGAAGATGGCCGTACCAAGCTTGGATAGAGCCATGAAAAGTAAATGAAAAGTGATGGAGAGAGAGAGAGAGAGAGAGAAAAGGGCTGGAGGTTTGGTTCTCCACGGATTGGAGTCTCAACAGATGTTGTAGAGGCCCATATGATAGTAACTTAAGATGAAAAATGGAAAGGTAGGATGGGTTAGGGAGCTTACACATTTTCGAGCTCCAAATGGGGCATGTAAGAGCCCAAATGAAAGAGAGTGGAGAGGGTAGGGGGTAGGTACGGTGATAAATGTTGGAAGTGAATGGGTTGTGACCGAAAATGAAGGAATGGGTGATTTGAGGGGAGGTTTGAGAGAGAAAATGAAAATTTTGAGGGAAAGGGAGAGCTTGGAGGGGTGATTTGTGAAGGAGGTATGCCATGGGGGGTTTTAGTCAACGGCCCATACAGCAGGGGGTTCCCCAATCCCCCAAACTCGACCGGCCCGCCCGGCCGGGCCCGAAAATCGGCGAGGCCTTGCCGACCTGGCGAGGGCCTCGCCACTCTCTGAAGTGGTTGGCGATGCCTCGCTATTTAGACGAGGTCCTCGTGACCCCTAGGCCCCAAAAATGTGTGGGTCCCACCCTGGGTACCCCCGGAGGTGCTCCGTTTGGCCCCCGGAGATGGTTAGCAAACCAGTTTCAGTTCAACGGTCAGTGAAACTCGATCGGAGATTTCAAGTATACTGACACGTAGGGGCAAATATCCCTGATCTGAGGGTGTAATCTGGTCAGATTTCGACGGTCGGAATCCTTATAACTGATCTGCAAGCGACACGTGCTAGATTACTTAAATTTATATTTTATTTTTAATTAATTTTAATTTCTCACACTCTTCACTCCGGGCTCAAGCGAATAGTCTTAGGACACTATCTGGATTTGATTTCCGAGATGGTTGTCAAGCCCAGTAAGGCGGTCCTAACCGTTTAACTTCGCGTCAATCGGACTTTCGATGTGCGGTCCAGATCTGAAACGGAGTTCGTTAATGCTCCCAAGAGCAGCCGGGTAATGAGATTGATCCTAGCTTTTAGGGTAACCTAGCATCAATGATTCTACAAGTTTTGGGTCTTGCAGATCGTATTTAAAGTGATTAGTGTGGATTTCGTATGAACTCTAGTTAAAACTAGTCAATCCTTGTCCAATTTTAAAGGATTTAATCCTGAGTGACACCTACTCGAGGTGGGGACTCGAGTCTTTGTACAGAATGATCAGCATCACCTAGACTTTAAGATTTGTGTCTAAAATGAAAGCACTTAGACGAGTTTGGCGAAGAAGATAGTGAAAGGTGAGATTTGTGAAGGAAAGGTGAGATTTTCAAGAGAATGGTTTGAAGAAGGGATTAAGACCTTTGAATTTAGTGTTTTGAGAGTTAATCAGATGTTAGGATTGACCCATTGCCTAAGGACGTCTAATTCCAGGTTGGCAAAAATCCGGGGTGTTACAAGTGCGGTCCACTTGATAGATCTGCCTCATTTTTTTTTTTATCTCAAGCCTTAAGGTAGGCTCATCAAATGGCTGGACGGTAAAGATATAAAAATACATTAAGGTGGGCCACGTCAAAATGGATGGGCGGTGGATATATGATACATACAACCAAGGTGGGACCCACCGTCCCAATCCAGCAGACGATGTGGATCAAATGAATACATCAAGGTGCGGCCATCGTCGAGCAATTTGCTGGATGATGCAAATATAAAAATTACATTAAGGTGGGTCCCACCCACACGTGTGGGGTGGGCCACGCCATATGGAAGGACAGAGTGATATAACATATATATCAAGGGGACCCACCGAATTGCTGATGTATACATCAGTGGGACCCACAGAACCATCTAGGCACTCCATGCCTGGATATGAAACACATATATCATGGTGGTACACACCAACTGTTGACATCAGTAGCAGCTGCTGCTAAAAAAACTAGATGCACGGCGTGGATGAAACCCACATCACGGTGGATCACGTCCAGACGGTCAACAGTTTGATACAACACATTCATCATGGTGAGGCCCAACTATTTCCAATGGACAGATGGTTTGGATATACAATCAAATACTTCTAGGTGGGTCCCATGCAGGCAAAAAGAAGGACGGTCTGGAGATATCTAGTGGGTCCCACCGTCTCATGATGTTGGACGGTGTGGATAAAACACATACGTCATGCCCATGACACCGTCCAGACCCACCTAGATGGTGTTGATCTTCACATATATTAAAGGTGGGTCCCACGTGGGAGTGGCCCACCATACTATTCTTTTAATATAAATATATATATATATATATATTATATTAATATAACATATTATATTATATTATATTA
>JAJHSJ010000001.1:56493345-56590233 GCA_021015155.1 Magnolia officinalis
CTTAGGTAATGGGTTGCTCCTAAAACACCTATTATTTCGTCAGAACTGAACCCCACAGTCTAAAATCGCTCTTGAACCCATTTCCTTCACAATCCCACCCTTCACTACCTTGTGCTTTCAATTTTTCAAAGCACTTTCGCCCTAGTAGACACTAACTTAAACTAGCTAAGTAGTAAAACTTGGATCACTTTATATACAACAAAGGCCTAAGTACCATCTCAACCAGAAAACAATTAGGATTAAATCCTTTAGAAATTTAACAAAGTTAACTAAGTGCAAAACTCGATTAGCCATGAAATCCGTTGGGATCGCTTTAAATACGATCTGCAAGACCCAAAACTTGTAAAACATGTGACTCTAGGTTACCCTAAAGTCTAGAGCCAACTCATTACCCGTCTGCTCTGGACTGAAACGAAACTTCGTATGAGGTCTAGATCGCACACATCGGGAGTCCGATTAACACGAAGCTAAGGAACCAGGACCGCCCCACTGGGCTTGACAATCATCTCAAAAAATCAGCTCCGACCGATGTCCCACGGTCATTTATTTCGATCCGGAGCGAGGGGTGTGTGAAAAACACTATTCCTTTGAAAAAAATATCTGGAATAGTGATCTGGCACCTTTCGCTTGCGCATCAGTATTAAGCAAACCTGACCGTCAGATCAGACCAAATTACACCCTCGGATCAGGAAAAAATTTCAGGAACATTTACATGTACTTGGAATTTCGGATCGTGGCCCACTGACCGTTGAACTGAAAGTGGCCCGCCACGTGCGATCTGGGAATCCGATCGAGTCGAAAACGTAATCCCTCATAGATCCATGTGTGTGAGCTTAAGTCTGACGTTTGGCTCAAGGAGGGCCACAGAACCTCTCTTTTGAGCTGAAAAAGTGACGAAATACCTATATTAGCAGTAACCTTTGAACAGGAGTCTATTTCGGTGAGTTTTGAGACTATATAAGGACCTTAAACCCTCTCTCATGGCAGCCATACGAATTGGATTTGAGAGAGGGAAAAGAGAGAGAAAGTGAGGAGAAGTGGGAGAATCTCCCTGCCGTCGTTCCCTGCCACCACACGGGCTGCACCATCCCTTCTTGACGCTTTCCCGGCGATTCCAGCCCGTTTCTAGGTAAGAAACCCTAACCCTAATCTGATTTGGGGCTTGGGTGATTGTAGGTTATGAGATAGCTAACCTATTTCGTTCTCTAGGTTGCCAAACTCCGTATACGGAAGCTTAGCAAACCTATCAACTCCGTTACGATTCTACGACAAAAGGTGAGGACTTTAAGTGTATAGGTTACGTTTTTCAACGCTTTCAATGTCAGATAATGATAGATTCATGATCTGCTGCAATTGCACATGTACAAAGTGCTTTCCGTTTCCTGTTTCGATTAACATTGTAGAATATGGAATTTCACATACTCTAGATATACGTAGAAATACCGTATACGTAATTTTTTTGGAGAAGTGTTTGACATGTTTATTTAATGTATGATTATACTATATATGGATAAAATACTAGTTTGGCGAAAGGAATCGCCGTAATACATGTTCACTTGTAAATGCTACGTATGTTGAAATTGTGTATTCTAGAAATACTGTATACGTATAAATTTTGGAGATGTATGTATCATGATTATTTGCTGTAGTAATATATTATACATGGATAAAATACTAGCTTGGCTAAAGGATAACCCTAATACATGTTTTACTAACATACACCATGTATGTTGTAATAGTGTATTCTAAGTGTTTGTGGAAATGGCTGAATGAGTATGGAATTCTCATTCATGCTCGCCATGACTAATTGTCATGGATTCATGATTGTTATATTGGCGATACCCCCTTTGACGAAAGGATTTGCCCTAAATCACGCCACGGCCATTATACCCTATATATGCTAAAATGTGTGGCCCAAAGTGTTTGTGGAAATGACTGAATGGATATGGAACTTGGATTCCTGCTTGCCATGACTATCCGTCGTGGGTGTACGCGTATTATGATTGGGGCAACTCCCTAGTGAAAGGATTTGGCCTAATGCCTATGTGATCGACATATGTCATGTATGTGATGTATGTAAGTTCAAGTATAACTTGAAATGTCTAAGTGAGTAGTAGTTAGCAAATTGTAAGTATAAGGGGTGTTGAGAATATGATTCTCCTCTATAAACTATGTGTATGATCTCCTTTGATAGTTGTGTGATTAGGAATTGAACATGTACAAACTCATGCTTGTGTTGTGATTCATAACATGCTCAACTGCTTTATGATTTAACTATGTGATGCATATGTTTTAAATTATATTATACGTTGTATGATCCGTCATGGGTGATGGGGGAGCGGAGCCGGAGCAACGAGTGCGTGCAACAGCCCTGGCAGCCCTAAACGGATAATACCAGACTGATTGTATGATTTGAATCCTGATCATTACTGCTTTATATCTCTGTAATTGATTGTGTTTGGGGCTATGATTATAGTCCAGGCAATCGGTAACGAGATTGAACTCGTGGCTGAGATTCATTTGCCACGTGGGATGTGTTCGACGAACTCGAGTCGTGCGTTGCCTGTCGGCAGTGGCTAGGCCACACGAAGTTTATGCACTTCATGTCGTGCAGCTCAACGGGCGATCGTGCTAGTCGAGCTCATCAAGTAACCCGATCTGCCTTATGCATGTTCACCCTGTTTGGTCGCTACTGCTTGAACCTAGGGTACCAAACTTACCAGTGGCGATCCCCGTTTAACCATGGTACCTAGATCCGCTAAGTCGCATGAGCCGGGCATGGTGGTATGGGACACCGTGGTCGAGCTGTCGGCCTACGCTGGGGCCATGTGCCTCCCCGTAGTGACCATTGCGCAATCAACTCGTGAGCCGAATATGGTGGTATGGGACACTGTATTCGAGCTGTCGATACTTCGGCGAGAGCCGAGTACGGTGAGATCTGTGCTCGTGCTGACGGGCGACGAGTCCTCCGTGGTATCATCGAGTACACTCCAAGGGTCTGTGATTGGCCACGAGTCTTTCACAGCAACTAGAGTGTGAGTTGAGCCGAGTACGGTGAGACCTGTACTTGAGCTGACGGCTAGTGATTGAGCCGAGTACGGTGAGACCTGTACTCGAGCTGACGGCCAGCAATTGAGCCGCATACGGTGAGATCTGTATCCGCGCTGACGGGTGATGAGCCCTTTGCGATGCCTTCACTACGTTTCTCAAACCATAACATCGTATGAGAATAACTAGGATTGACGACCCTAGAATGGATCATGTTTGGGAATGATACAAGGGAGGTACCTTAGTTTCCTAATACTGCTGTTTGAAATGGACTAATAAAAACTTGGTAATCATGAGCATCATCGCACCGCATGTGCTTTGTAGATGTGGCGCACTGAGGGAGTAAGCATTCGCGAACGTAAGATGATGTCGCTTGAGGGTGGTTTGGCAAGGGCATACAGCATCATGTCATTTCATTCTGCATTTAATAAGAGTAGTTAGAATTGTTTGATTTGTACGCTTTATCATTACTGCTTGATTGAATTGATAACATGTTAACCTATGCTTTTTGTTCCACTGAGTTGATCACTCACTCCCACGTTACGGGACGGTGTTCGAACACCCACCAGATTTGTTGAATTTCAGGTGATGGCGATGCTTGTGAAGCAGAGCCGGACTACTTGTGATGATAGGAGGAGTTCTCCTATCTGTATCTCTCTGGCAGGTCAATGAAGACCTGATATGTATTGACGGGGCTATGGTACATGGGATAGGAGGCATTACACTTCCTCACATTTGGTACATTTTAGAACTGCACCTGTATTTTTAACCTGGTAATGTTATCACACTCTGGAGACTCATCATAAGTTATATATTTTATCTATCTATCACAGTCTTCCGCTTGCAAATCTAACTGTCTCTGGAGTATGATATGCTGTTTTGGCTTAATCTCACTCATGTTCAATGCACGAATACAGTCAACATTCAATCATCATTCATTTTGTTGCATAAGTGATGTTCTGGAAATCGGGAGTTGAGATTTGCTCGACCCCCGATTTCAGGGCGTTTACAGAGTCTGTATTCAACTATGGTCGCACGGGCGACCTTAAAAACTTTCCTAGGCCGTCTATTAAAGAGTCTAGATTACAATCCACCTCACCCAAACCGTTTTTTAAAATTGGTAGAATAGGGATAAGAGTGAGATGATGATAACTACTCCGAATCCTCAGAGCTTCTCTGGACTTCTCACAGAGACTTCCCGAATCCATGAGGAAAGAAAGCAGACAATATAAATAAATTCTAATACATGCAAAATTGATTAATGAATGCTCAAAAATGAGTTCACAACCCTTTAAATAAGAATACCAAGTAACGAGAATGAAATCAGAAACAAACTACAACTAAAACTCCTAGAATTTGCGACTTACTATAAGGTCGTGATGTCTACTAGTGCGCAAGGTTTTTGGCCGAAAATAATAGATGTCCTATTTGGCTTCGCCAAACTGTTCTCTTAATTATTCTAAGTCCTTTACATGATGGGCGTAACTCCTAAAGCTCGACCGATGAAGGGTAATTAAACTAAAACTACCATTTTTAGCAAAATGAAATTGAAACGGGGAAATGACCATCAATCAGAGGTTTTTCTCGCAATTTCGGGCTGCACAACCCGACATAACGGGGTTGGTTGGCTTCATTAGCTCGTTCTACCCCAAATTCATATATTTTACGTCAGATAACTCATTCCGGATTGCAAGTTACGTCCGATTATCCCGAAACTACCCGAAATGGAGCGAATCGGGATCGGGGGGCCAAACGGAGCACTTCCGGAGGGATCCAAGGTGGGACCTAGTGATTTTTGGGGCCCAGGGGACTGGAGGATCACAACCGTCGGGCCCCATTTCACAAATTTCAAAAAATTTTGGCGAGGCCCTCGCCAGGTCGGCGAGGCCTCGTCGATTTTTTTGATGGGCCGGGCCCGCGCTGGGGCCGATCGGATTTGGGGGCTGTGGGACCCCCTGATGTATGTCTCATCCATCGAAACCCTCCTGAAACCCTACTTCCTTCACAAACCACCCCTTCAAGCCGTTTTTCCCTCTTGCATTGCTGCCCTCTCTCGCAAATCGCCTTTCCAATCGTCCTCCCTGTTGATTTCGACCACAACCTACCCATTCCCATCGTCCACAGCAGTCCTCTCCTCCATTTCTCTCTGTTTCTCTCATTTGGACGCCTACACGCCCCCTTGAAGCTCTAAATCATGCAAGCTCCCTAAGCCATCCTACTTTTCCATTTTCCTTCTCTATTCACTGTCTTTGGGGCTTTTACAACATCTGTTGAGGCTCACATCTGTGGAGAACCAAACTTCCAGCCCCTTCTCTCTCTCTTCATCACTTTCCATTCACTTTTCCATGGCTCTATCCGAGCTTAGTTCGGCCACCTTCGCGGATGTTTATGCTTTTATGATTGATGGGTGTAGTAGTTGGTACGATGTTCTAGATGTGTGAGGACGTTTAGGGCCCGTTCAGCCAACCGCATTAAGTAAGATTAGGTGAATGGAATTATAAAAGTAATAATACATGTGTGTGTAAGGTATGGCCTCTAGATTGGTTGTATCCCATGTTTTCCAACACCATGTTTAAAATGTATGTAATTAAAAGTAAATTCTGAGATTTCCTTTCAAATAACACTTAGAAATTTCGATTCCTGGGATTTGGAAATCCCATCTCACACTTTCCGACATGAGGCTCATTTTCCAAAGCCTATACCAATAATTTTAATCCCCACCCACCCACCTACCAACCATGTCACTCCCAATCCCGAGGTAGGATTAGTAATGCGGTCCCACTCAATACAACTTAAGACCACTTGCCAAATAGTATTGAAGTGATAAAGTCCCTTGATACACATTAACCCACCACACTCTGATAGCTTAAGCTTTTAGAGTAAATGGTTGTTTGACAAATAGACTCTTGGAGTTTTGGACCTAGAGCGGTACTTTGACAGACCTGACCGTGTAGAAAATCCAGCAAATTAATAATGTGAACCTTAGGACCCTCTTAGTTGGTATGAGCATGTGTGACATGCTCGGGCGTAGTTAAATTCAAGTTCGGGCAACTCAATTCCACTTAGACAACTTTAACCCTAAGCGATAACCAATTTTTTATATTAGAAACCATCTAGCGTAAGTCGGCTTGATTAGGTTGGAGCAAGACCCCGTTCCTTTGTTAAATCCCCTTGGTACTCATAGGCTTCTTTAACAAACTCTTAGGAAGCTTGTTTGACATAGAAACTATTCACAATTAGAGAAAACCTATATATCCCTTGGATTTATGTTAGGTCCAATCAATACATCCCTTAGAATTTTCTTCTCAAGGACTTAGTACAATCGGGAACACGGAGTAGAGAAACTACATATAAGTGAGGTATTCGCGGTTTGAATCGAAATCTCAATCCTGGTAGTGACCAATGAACCTTATGCTCTGGTCAAGCTGAAGGTCGGGATCGACTAGGATTAAGAATTGATATGGCAACTTTCTGTTCTAGCTAGGTAGGAGGTCCATGTATCCGACTCAGACCCATTATACAACATTCCTTCCATGTTGGCCGAACCACTTGCAACCAAAAGTTTATAACTTCGTCTTTGAAAAGTATTAGAAGTATATAGCCGATAGTGATTTTGTCTTTTAGGCCCAAGGAATTACCCAAATGGGCAACAAATAGTTAGGAATTAGGTCCCAAATTACATGTCATGTCAGCATACATTTTGTCCATATGAATGAAGAAAGATAACCTGCCTATTAAGCTAGGCATGAATAAATAGGATCAGTCTGGACCGTGACAAAACTCCTTGGTAGGATTAGGCATCTTGCCACAAACTCACATCCGCCCTTGGAATCTACCACAACACCCATCCGTGATAGCCCATTTCTATAATCCTAGGTACCAAGACAGATATAGTGGGAGACCGCATTTCATTTCATGTCAAGGATAGGTTATAAATTACACCTTGTTCCGACATACGGATCAGGACATAGCTCTTGAGCCTTGAGGGTGAAAATAAAATTTTTAAGGGGGGTAGAACATGATGAGCCCACTCTAGTTAGGTCACCTAATACACCTCTTTGATCTGGGTGGTGCAGCGAAAACGTGGTGGACCCTACTCCACTGGCCCAGGATCGAAACGGTGCTCGTTGAGTACGAACATTATAGAAGCCCTAGTAAGTTCTACTATAAGAGACCGTTTTAGGATGATTTAGTAAGATTTGATTCACCCTTTCCTTGGACATAGATAATATCGAGGACTCTCTTAGACTAAGACCTAAAGGGCAACCTTAGAAATAGACACTTTGAACCTTTCAATGTTGGACATTCCCTATGTTTTTAGAGTGATCGGACTATGGAGTTACTGACATCTATAACTGCGAAGTTTTCGCGGCTTAACCCAATTCTCAATCCTGGGTGATTACCGATGGACTCTTTGCAGACGAGCGGACGACCAGGATCCACCAGGATTCGGAAGGGATACGATGAGCTTCCTACCCTGGCCCGGTAGATGATAGATGTATCGGAATCGAGACCACTATTACCGCCTCTCCGTGTTGGTCAAACAATGAAAACAGCTATCTTACTCTAAATTGTCGGGAATTGTCGTCGAGACTCCCAATAGGTAAAGAAATAAATGGTAACAAACCATCAGGGTATGAGACATGGATAAAGAATTAAGTTTTAAGGGGGGTAGACTAAAATGAACCAGCTGACATATACCCTACCACACGTAGAAACTTGGAATCAATAAGTCTTAGGCAAATGAAATAATAGAAATCTTCCCTTATTACCCTTAGCCAATTTCGGGGACGAAATTTTGTTTTAAGGGGGGTAGATTGTAACATCCCGAATTTTTTTCAACCTGGGATTAGACGTCCTTAGGGAATGAGTCAATCCTAACACCTTATCAACTTGTCAAAACTCAGTCCCAAAGGCTAAAATCGCTTCTTGTGAACCATTTTCTTCACAAATTCCACCCTTCACTACCTTATTCTTTCAATTTTTCTAAGCACTTTCATTCTAGACACTATCTTAAACTAGCTAAGTAGTATAACTTGGATCACTTTATATACAAACTACAAAGGCCCAGGTACCACCTCAGACAGAAATCATACAGGACTAAATCCTTTAGAAATTAGGCGAGAATTAGCTAGTGCTAAACTAGAGTACCTGTGAAATTAGCACCAATCGCTTTAAATACGATCTGCAAGACCCAAAACTTGCAGAATCATTGACGCTAGGTACCCTAAAATCTAGGATCAATCTCATTACCCGGTTGCTCTCGGGAGCATCTCGAAACTCCGTATCGGATCTGGACCGCACGTCGGAAGTCCAATTAACATGAAGTTAAGGAACTAGGACTGCTTCACTAGGCTTGACAACCATCTCGGAAATCAAGTCCAGACGATGTCCCACGGCCATTCGCTCGAGTCTGGAGCGAGGGAGTGTGAAAACTTCTGTTTTCTTTACAAAATAAATATCTTCAATAGTGATCTGGCACCACTCGCTTGCGGATCAGTATTAAACAACCAGACCGTCAGAATCAGACCAAATTACACCCTCGGATCAGGAAACATTTCAGGAACATTTACATGTACTTGGAATTTCGGATCGTGGCCCACTGACCATTGAACTGAAACTGGTCCGCCACGCGTGATCTGGAAATTCCACTGAAATGAAAACTTAATAGAACGTAGATCCGGGTCTGTGAGCTTCTTAAGTCCGACCTTTGGCTTAAGGAGGCCCGCCAGAAGTCCTTCGTTGAGCTGAAACAGATGCCTTTGGACAAAATCCAAGTATACCTTGTTCTCAAGTCTATTTCGGTGAGTTTTTAGACTATATAAGGACCTTAAACTCTCTCTCATGGCAGCCATACGAATTTGAGATTGAGAGGGAAAAAAGAGAGAGAAAAGAGAGAGAAAGTGTGGGAGTAGTGGGAGAATCTCCCTGCCACTCTTCCCTGCCACTATTCGGGCTCCACTGCCTGATTCTCATCGTTTTCCCGGCATTTTCGGCGTCATTTCTAGGTAAGAAACCCTAACCCTAATCTGTTTTGGGGTTTAGACCGTTGTAGGTTATGAAATAGCTAACCTATTTTGTTCTATAGGTTACCAAACTGCCGAATATGGAAGCTTAGCAAACCTATCGACTCCATTACGATTCTACGATAAAAGGTGCGGACTTTAGGTGTATAGGTTATGGTTTTCAACACTTTCAATGTCAAATAATGATAGATTCATGATCTGCATGCAATTGCACATGTACAAAGTGCTGTCTATTTTCCGTTTCGATTAAAGATGAAAAATATGGAATTATACATACTCTAGGTATTTGTAGAAAGTACGGTATACGTATATTTTTTGGAAATGTGTTTGACATGTTTATTTGCTATATGGATATACGATATATGGATAAAATACTTATTTGGCAAAAGGATTCGCCTAAATACATGTTTTACTTATATACACTATGTATGTTGAAATTGCATATTCTAGAAAATACCATATACGTATAAATTTGGAAGTGTGTCGGACATTATTATTTGTAGTATGAATATATGATATGTGAATAAAATACTTATTTGGCGAAAGGATTCGCCCTAATACATGTTTGCTAACATACACTAAGTATGTTGTAATAGTGTATTCTAAGTGTTTGTAAAAATGACTGAATGAGTATAGAATTCTCATTCGTGCTCGCCATGACTAATTGTCATGGATAATTGATTGTTGTATTGGCAATATCCCTTTGACGAAAGGATTTGCCGTAAATCACGCCACGGCCAATATACACTATATATGCTAAAATGTGTGGCCCAAGTGTTTGTGGAAATGAATGAATGAATATGGAACTTGGATTCCTGCTTGCCATGACTATCCGTCGTGGGTGTACGCGTGTTATGATTGGGGCAACTCCCTAGTGAAAGGATTTGGTCTAATGTCTATGTGATCGACATATGTCAAGTACGTTGATGTGTGTTTGTTTAAGTGTTTCTTGAAATGTCTGAACGAGTAGTAGTTAGCAAATTGTAATGTATAAGGGTGTTGAGATATGATTCTCAACCTCTTTTAACTATGTGTATGATCTCCTTGGATAGTTGTGTGATTAGGAATTGAACATGTACAAACTCATGCTTGTGTTGTGATTCATAACATGCCCAACTGTTTTATGATTTTAACTATGTAATGCATATGTATAAATTTATATTTACGTTGTATGATCCGTCATGGGCGATGGGGGAGCGGAGCAACGAGTGCGTGCAATAGCCCTGACAGCCCTAAACGGATAATACCATACCTTGATTGTATGAGTTGAATCTTGATCCATTACTGCTTTATCTATCTGTAATTGATTGTGTTTGGGGCTATGATTATAGTCCAGACAATCGGTACCATAATTGAATTTGTGGCTGTGATTCATTTGCCACGTGAGATGTGTTCGACGAACCCGAGTCGTACTTCGGTTGGCGATAGCGGTTGGCCACGCGAAGTGCTTATGCACTTCATGTCGTTCAACTTGTTGTGCGCTCGAGCTAGTCGAGCTCGTCAAGTAACCCGATTTGTCTAATGTATGTTCACCATATTTGGTCGCCTCTGCTTGAACCTAGGGTACCAAACTTACCAGTGAAATCCCTTTTAACCATGGTACCTCGATCCACGAAGACTCATGAGCCGGACCTGGTGGTATGGGACATCGTGGCCGAGTTGTCGGCCTATGTTGGGGCCACGTACCTCCCCGTAGTGACCATTGAGCAACCTAAACTCGTGAGCCGAATACGGTGGTATGGGACACTGTATTCGAGCTGTCGATACTTACGGCGAGAGACGATAATGGTGAGACCTATACTCGTGCTGGCGGGCGACGAATCCTCTGTAGTATCTTCGAGTATACTCCAAGGTCTGTGATTGGCGACGAGCCCTTCACAGCAACTAGAGTATGAGTTGTGCCGAGTACGGTGAGACCTGTATTCGAGCTGACGGCCAGCGATTGAGCCGAGTACGGTGAGACCTGTACTCGAGCTGACGGTCAGCAATTGAGCCGCATACGGTGAGATCTGTATCCATGCTGATGAATGATGAGCCTTTTGTGATGCCTTCGCTATGCCTCTCAAACTATAATATCGTATGAGATTAACTAGGATTGACGACCCTAGAATGGATCATGTTTGGGAATGATACAAGGGAGGTACCTTAGTTTCCCAATACTACTGTTTGAAATGGACTAATAATAACTCGGTAATTATGCTCATCATCCAACCGCATGTGCCTAGTAGATGTGGAGCACTGAGGGAGGTATGCATTCGCGAATGTAAGATGATGTCGCATGAGGGTGGTTTGGCAAGGCATACATCATCATGTCATTTCATACTTGCATTTAATAAGAGTAGTTAAAAAAAATTGTTTGATTGTACTGCTTTATCATTACTGCTTGACTGAGTTGATAACATGTTAACCTATGCTTTACTATTCCACTGAGTTGATCACTCACTCCCACGTTACGAGACGGTGTTTGCAACACCAACCAGATTTGTTGAGTTTCAGGTGTTGGCGATGCTTATGAAGCAGAGCCGAACTACTACTATGATGTTGAGGAGTTCTCCTACACATAATCTCTGACAGGTCTATGAAGACCTGGTATTGTATTGACGGGGCTACGGTACTTGGGATAGGAGACATTACACTTCCTCACATTTGGTATATTTTAGAACTATACTTGTAATTATTTAACCTAGTAATGTTATCACACTCTGGAGACTCATCATAGCTTATATATTTTATCTATCTATCACAGTCTTCCGCTTGCAAATTTAACTGTCTCTGGAGTATGATATGTGTTTTGGCTTAATCTCACTCATGTTCAATGCACAAATACAGTCAACATTCAATCATCATTCATTTGTTGCATAAGTGATGTTCTGAAACTCTAGAGATGAGTTTATGCTCGACCCCCGGATTTTCAGGGCGTTACACCGATGCTTGAATTGATCTTCCTATAAGGCTCTGTAGACAATCTAACTCAACACTCACGTAACTTGACAAACTACGTAACAAAATCCCCAAAACACCCTAGAATTCTCTAGACAAACACACCCTAAATTGTGTGTACATGCTTTTATACAATTTTACAATTTCTACCCCATGTACACAACTAGTAGCTACTCCCCCTGACTTGTAAACTCCAACTCCCCCTTGCTTGTTGCGGCTACTCCCCCTAACACCTGTAACAACATCTAACAAATACACAATTTTCATTCGGGGGTGTTTGTAAATGTTCTCCCCCTTTTTGTCAGTCATTGACAAAGATATCTCAGGTGATATCAACTGAAGCTTGAAATACTTGAGAGAATTAATCAGGTAGAAGCAGAACATTGATGTATAACAGTTAATACTATTTAAGCAAGCATCAATTTCAGAACCTATGGATGCATTTTAGAGTAATTATATAACAGTTTTTAATCACATGCAATCCATAACAAAAACTTGATAAACCAGGGGAACTCAAGATATAATCATGGCATTAAAGATATGAATTCTATTCGGCCATATTCAAAATGAAACCAAAGTTATCCAACTATCAAAAATACACTGCCCAAGATTGGCAGCAAATTAATAGTTATCCCAGCAAAAACATTAAGCCCACGCACAAATACCCAAAAAAAATGATATACAACTAGCACAATCAGCTTCTACCATCTTCGCGAATCACCACGTGTGAGTAAGTCAACTACTTCCTGATCTGTTTGTTGGAGAGAATTGACTTTTTCTTAAATCACGGTGAGACGTCTCTCACAATTGTGAAGTCGCTCCTGCATGCTTGTCATACCGTTCAGTAGGTGATGTTCAAGGTGATGAGATTGGTGATTTGTGATAGACTCTATCAGATGAGGCAGAAATACAAACATGAGCTAATTTACAGATGAGTACAGAAAAAGGTAGTGTATCCTGATAATTGCCTTGAATGACTCGAACTAGTTGCTTAAGAAGAAGTGTTGGGAGACCTGAACTTCCTGGTACACATCATACAACACATTTAACACAAAGGGAGACAGATGATTACCATTCACATCACAAGGATAGACATTGGACCCAAAAATGTCATGAAGGATTTTAAAAGTGGGTTCAAGATGATTAATATAAAGGAAATTATCATCGTTCCGAGAAATAGTAGTTCCCTGACATAGTACACGAGTTATCTCGCCCCAAACACCAAGACCATTTAGATTCCGACTGGTAACAGGAATGCGAGTGACTTGGAGATCTAAAAGGTAACTTAAGGTGATGGGAGTGATGTGCTTGGAGTAATGCAATAATTTTACTTGAACACAGGGTGGATCATCACAAATAACATGACTTTTACTGAGGAAGTCATGGATCACTCCAATTTGATAAGTACCACCAAGATTCAGAATATTTTGCCATCCAATTACTTCTAGAAGGAGGTCTACACCAAAAGACTCGATGACACTGTTAAGAAGCAGACGTTCAACAACAGTGGCTGGATGTCTCACCGATGGAGTGAGTTGATGCAAACTGGGTTATTTCGCTTTTCCTTTTGAAGACTGGGAAAGAGACTTACCTTTCCCTTTGTTCATGATTTTTTAGTGTAAGAGACAGGAAAAGATAAGGAAGGTCAATCAAAAGAACGGAAAATACCTGACCGTAAGTGAGATTAGACTCTAGAGTGGAAGAAATGGAAAGGTAATATCTGTTTCTTTTGAAGCTTCTAGGACCTGCTGATGGTCTTCTGGCCGAGTATTCAAGTAGAGAGTAAAGCAGAATTTTTTTTAAAGAAATAAGATCTTTCCGCTCGATTGCTTTTTATCGGGCGGGAGTCTTCGATTTTATTGAACTTACTTTTGATTATATCGATGATCCCCATCCGATGTTATCGGTAATTGCTTCGATAGTAGTCCCGTTCATGTGACTTTCCACATTCTGAAGAGATGTCGATGATATCGACCCATGATCAATTAATCGGGAATGACAGATCGATAGGCATATTGAAGAGGAATATTTTTCTTTTTCGACCCTTCAAGTATACTCTCTAATATTTCTGTGAATCAATAGCATACTCATCAAAATTATGTACAATTACTGTACACATAAAAAATTATAAACATTTGAATGTTTATATACAAAAGATTGAGGTGAGGAACCTCAGATATATCATTTGACGCTCGACAAAATTGCATCATTTCAGCAAATATCCAGATCTAGATGCATGATCTGGACTTGTCCTTCTTTACTCAGTACTTCTAAGTATCAGTCCTTTTTATGCCTCTGATAATATAGTAGTGGTTACTTGTGTAATGACCCTTCATTACTGATTTTCCTGATTGGTTTAGGATTTCGCATTCTTGTCTGTTAAATTTGACCACATGCCCAGATATGCTTAGGAGATTGTGTTAGACCTTTCATGTAGAAAGCTTTTCATATTCAAGCAACTGTATTCCTTTTATGATTCCTTGTCCAATTACTTTAGCAGTGGTTCCATCACCGTAGGTGACTATCCCATTATGAAGATTCTCATATTTAGAAAGAAGGGACATGTCACCTATTACATGTCTTGAACAATCATTGTCAAGGTACTGTTAAGTGATTTGAGTGAGTAGCAAGACAGTTCTTCTTTTCTTTAATTATCCATTTTGTGACAGGGATCTTACTTGTAGTAGATTTAATTTTCTTATCTGATTCAACTACTTGATTAGTCTTTGTGTTGCTATTGGAGGCATTAGAGTTTTCAAGCATTTGTTTTCCATACCCAGTTATAGCTCTGCCTTTCTCATATCCTAAGCCATTTTGTCCTTTCCAGGTCTTCCCATTCCCAATAGTTTTTCTAGCTTTTCGTCACTCTGGGAGAACTTACAATTTTGCTTGGCAGTCTTTCTAGACTCTTCTAGATCACACAGGGGTGTATGATTTTCATTTTGAAGCAGCATATTTTTATCTTTTAAGATCTCAACCTGTCTGTTCAGTTTCTTGGACTCGGATTTAAGGAAGGAGTTAACTCTCTTAAGTCTATCATTTTAGAGTGATATTGCTGTAAGTCATTAATTAGATGTGTATTAATTTCTAGAGTTTTATCCAAATCTTTATGCAGCAATTCCAATTGTTCTCAGATATTCCAAGTCTTTTGACCACTTTGATGCTATGGATATATATAGTTGATTGTAAGCATCTTATAGCTTGTCCTTTTCTTCTTCAGTTCCCTCATTGTCAGATGAAAATGATTCGATGGCTAGCTGTTCTTTCTTGTTCTCAGATTCAGTGGAAATGATTGAAGCAGTGGAGACCATGAGTATTTTCAATGATTTCTGATCTCCATCGCTTTCTAAGTCACTAGATTCTGAATTTGACTCCTCAGTATCATCCCACGTGGCAGCCATAGCCTTGCCCTTAGTTTTTCTATTTGGGCATTCAGTTGACAGGTGTCCATACTCATGACAGGCGTAACATTGTGGTTCTTTGGTTCTTTTACCAAATTTGCCTGCAGAAGTTTTATAGTTCACCTTTCTCCCTCTAGAAGGACGACCGCGATTCTTTTGAAAGAATCTTCTAAATTTTGTGCCAGCAAGGCCACTTCGTCATCTTCATCTTCCTTTTCTTTCACTGTCTTCATGAATTGTTTTCTTCGAAGTTTTTAGGACAGTGTTTTTGGATTTTTGGGATTATTTGAAGTGTAGTTCAAAAGTTTGTAGGGAACCTACCAGTTCTTCTACTTTCATTTTATCTATGTTCCTACACTCCTCAATTGTTGTAACCTTGGGATTAAATCGTTCCGATAGGGATCTTTGAATTTTTCTACAAATTTTTGGTACCAGAACTTTCTCTCCCAATCCACCCATGGACTTGCAAATTATATTTAACTTTATGAAAAATTCCACAAATGTCTCATGCTCTTCCATTCTGAGACTTTCGAACTGTGAAGTCAGGAGTTGAAGTTTGGATCGCTTCACAGTGCTTGTGCCTTCATGGGTTGTTACTAATAAATCTCATGCTTCCTTGGATGTCCCACACATACTTATCTGATTGAATATATCCTGGGACACGGCACAGTAAATAACATTCATAGCCTTGGCTTTAGATGTTTGCCTTTCTTTGTCGAATGCTGTCCACTTTTCTTTTGGTTTGGGCTTTGTGATTTTTGTGCCACTATCAAGTATGATTTGTTTAGTTGGTAGCACATATCCGCTTTCAATTATGTCTCAAACGTCATGATCCAAAGATCTCAGAAAGTAGTGCATTCGAGCCTTCCAGTATGCATAGTTTGAGCTGTCAAATACTGGAGGTCTAGTGACTGATGAGCCCTCTCCTTTAGCCATATTTCCAACTTCAGTCAAGATCACTCTCTAGGCAGTGAAGCCCTTAAAGAGAGACCCGCTCTGATACCAATTGAAATGGCAATAAAGACCGCACTAGTTGAAGAAGGAATATGCCAATATGTCCTAGAGGGGGGTGAATAGGACTTTTTAAAATTTTTTATAGTTTATTTAAAAATCCTACTTCACTGATCCTATGACCATGCAGTTATCAGGATTACTCAAATGTAACTCTACTGGCTTCCAAGCCTGGTAGAGGATCCAATCACAAACTATTATAGAGATAAGCAGTATGCAAGCTAACTTATGATGGATATGACTGTGTAAGTGTGTGTGGTGTGATCAAATGTTCATATATGGAAGTATTAACGCAAATCACACAATCATAAGAATAACAATCACAAACACAGTCATTTTTATAGTGGTTCGACGATGAGTCTACTTCACTCCCGGTAACCGCACTCAACCCTTGAGTGTACCGAATTTCACTAAGGAGGTTTAACAATGGTTCACCTCTAACCTAAGGTTTTAAATAAGGTTCACCTTCAACCTTTACAACCTACACTGAGGCTGACTGTTTATGCTCTCACGAGCAAGGGTCTACACAACGCACCCACTTTTAGGCACACTGGCCAAGGATCTTCCATAAGACCCTACTGGAGGTTTTTAGACGCTTGACCTCAAACCCTAAGGTTTTACCCGGTTCACCTAAAACCCAGAGTTTTACTGGTTCACTCCTAACCAGATGTTTATGATCTCCACAGAGCAAGGGTCCACATAACGCACCCACCACGTACACTCCCACCGGAGGTCTCCTTGAGAACTTCAAAGGGTGAGAACCACTTAAGACCCAATCCTAGAAAGGAATGATCACAAGTGTCCTCTTGGACTCTGGATACTTATAAATAAGCTGATGAGTCCCGTTTAGCACAATGCCGAAGATCTCCTCCTCCTTATTGACAAAGAGTTTTCTGTTCCCTTGATCCGCTATACAGAATGATATACCAATACTCGGCTTCGGGTTGGATCCAGGTGAAGATGGAATCCTACTCTCAAAATATTTTACTATCAGGAAGATAGAGCGATTCCAATCTTATGCATTCAAGGCATCCCGCTTAATGATTTGCATTAAGGTAGTAGATGGAGGATCCTTGAATGCGAAAGTTTATTCCCCAATCCACTCTATTGAATGTCAATAATGAGGGTGGATTGGATGATGATCTCCCTTGAGAGAAAGGGCTTTGGATATAAGATGTAGTTGAAACACTCAAAAGCTCTCTCTTCTTTCTCTTACAGCAACAAAAGACAAGTCCTCTATATATAGGCAAAAAGTTCCAACGGATATAAAACGGTCACATTTATGACAGAGTTTGATATTATTGAGCATATACTCTCGATAGCATCGATGGTCTGCTCAATGACTCGAACTCAATGTCATACACTTTTGAAACTTTTGCCAATTGGTCGATGAATCGAAATAATTGTCTATGTCATCGGATTTCGAACTCTGATTCCATCGATGACAGGTTAAATCCATCAACACTTGAAAAATGAGAGAGACTTGACTTTGAAATATTTCAGGTTTTCATGAATGATCAGGGAACCGTCGAGATCATCAGAATTTGAATGTCGATGATATTGAGATCAGAGTCAAGGCATCGATAAATCCAGCGGATTTGTCTTTAAGCCTGCTGGATGGTTTATGACCTTGTTCGATGTAATCGACCTGGTGCTGATATCATCGATATTTGAATATCGATTCTATCGAAGGGAACCCGATCATAGTTAAAAACAACCTAAAATATCTGCTGTAGGAAATGTGTGTCTATAATCGATATCATCAATGGACTTCCGATGTTATCGATATTTGATTTTAGATCATATCAGAAGAGAATTGATATATCGAAGGAATTTGAGATTTTCATTAAAAAAAGGGGGCGTCAAAAATCTACCTGTCGATTTTATCTAGCCATTTTCTATGGACTCGAGATTTGAATATCGATGCTATCGATAGGTGTATCGATATATTGATAATTCGTCCAGAAATGTTGTGAAGTTGCTGGACATTTTTAGTTCTTATATCAATGTTATCGATAGGTGTATCGATACATCGATAAATCCGTCCAGATGAATATTTAGTTGCTGGACACTTTTGGTCCTCACATCGATAATATCGTTAAGGTATCGAGGACATCGATAGAGCAGGTCAATCATGTCGAGGGTGTTTTGATAAGATTAATGAGGTGAGAAAAACTTAGAGATTTTCCTATTTTGAAAAAAAAAGCTTTCTCATCTTAAAACCCTATGATTTCTATCTTGTTTTTAAAAGTTTTATTCACCTGGTGTTTTGGGTTATAGGATGTGAGGCTTTAGGTTTACCTGTGGCGAGCTTGCATACATCCGGTTGATGCAGACACTTGAATTGATCTTCCTATCAGGTTCTGTAGACAATCTGACTCAACACTCACTTAACTTGACAAATCAGGGCACTTTCACTCTCAAATCCAAACTTTTAAAGTAAGTTCAGATCATATTTTGTTTGAGAGATAAAGAAAGCATCAGGGAACCGTTTGTCTTGCGACCCTAGGGAATAATTTAGTTCTCCAACCATGCTCATTTCAAATTTAGATTTCATAAGATCTGCAAACTCAACAATCATGTTAGCATAGGTAGATCTAAAGATAATGTCATCAACATAGATTTGTATTATTAATATATGATCATTATGTTCCTTAACAAATAATGTTTTATCTACACTCCCCATTACAAAGTTATGACTTAGTAGAAACTTAGTCAACTTTTCGTACCATGCCTTAGTAGCTTGTTTCAAACCATAGAGTGACTTTTTTAGGTGATAGACATGATTAGCATGCTTAGGGTCTTCAAAACCCTTTGGTTGTTTAACATACACTTCTTCATGCAAATCGCCGTTTAAGAATGCACTCTTTACATCCATTTGATATATTTTGAATTTTTTAAAGTACGCAATGGTTATAAATAGTCTGATTGATTCAAGACAAGCTACTGGGGCAAAGGTCTCATCATAATCAATGCCTTCAATTTGAGTGTACCCTTGTACAACCAGCCTAGCCTTGTTTCTAATAATATTACCAAGTTCATCAAACTTATTTTTGAAAATCCATTTTATTCCGATAATGTGTTTATCTTTTGGTCTTGGAACTAAGTACCAAACATCATTTCTAACAAATTGATTGAGCTCTTCTTGCATTGCTACAATCCAGTTTTCTTCATTAGGGCTTCTTTTACGTTAGCCGGTTATATCTGAGATAAAAAACACATGTAGTTGCACATATTTTCTAGTTGTTTATGAGTGCACACACTAGTGAGAGGATTTCCAAGGATTTGATTAGATGCATGGTCTTTAACTGTCCGCAGTACAGTGTTATTTTGATTAGATGAAGAGTCTGGTTTATCAAATAAAAGGACTTCATCATTTTCTAAACTTGAGACAGGTGTATTCAAGTGATCATCTATGACCATATTAATGGACTCTTGAATTACACCAGTCCTCTTGTTAAGAACATGATACGCTCGACTATTCAGAGCATACCTTAAAAATATCCCTTCATCACTTTTGGTGTCAAATTTACCCAGATTTTCTCGGTCATGTAAGATGTAGCACTTGCTGCCGAAAACTTAAAAGAATTTGACAGTAGGCTTCTTATCAAACCACATTTCATAAGCCATTTTACTATTTGATTTTCTAGTGTAAACGTGGTTAATTATATAACAAGTAGTATTTATGGCTTTATTCCAAAGATTTTTAGGAAGCTTCATACTATTTAACATTACATTTGCCATTTCTTGAAGCATTCTATTTTTCCTTTCTACTACCCCATTTTGTTGTGGTGTTTTAGGTGCAGAATATTCATGTGATATTCCCTGGTCACTGCAAAATTTTTCAAAACTGCTATTTTCAAACTCAGAACCATGATCACTACGGATCTTAGTGACATGTGATTCTTTTTAAGTTTGGATACGTTTAAGTACCCTTTTTACTTCGTCAAGAGTTTCTGATTTCTTTCTTAAAAAGACTACCCAATTATACTTGGTAAAGTTATCTACAATTACCAGAATATACTTCTTGCCAGCTAGACTCTCCATTCTAGTTGGTCTAATGAGATCCATGTGGAGAAGTTCGAGTGGTTTAGATGTGGCATTGAAGTTCACTTTTTTGTGAGCACTTTTAGTTTGTTTACCAATCTGGCACTCACCACATATTTTATCCACTTTCTTTACTTTGGGTAGACTTCTTACCAATTCTCTTTTGTTTAATCTATACAAGTTGCGGTAGTGTACATGTCTTAGGCGCTTATGCCATAATTCAGTCTTATCGGTTTGGACCATGTAACACGATAGCTTAGATGAGCTTGAATCACTAACTATGTAGCAGTTCTTAGAAGTTCTGCGACCAGTTAATATTACAGAACCATTCTTATTTAAAATTTCACACCCTTGGTTAGTAAATTTTACACTATGATTATTATCGCATATTTGAGATATGCTTAAAAGATTCTGTTTTAAACCTTCTACATATAAAACATTCTCAAATAGAGGGAGGTTAAAGAGTTGAACCGTACCTTGGCCAACAATTCTGCAGTTGCTACCATCACTGAATGTGACTAAACCATCAGTTATGTCTTTGAGACTGGTGAACAGACCTTCGTCACCTGTCATATGTCTGGAGCAACCACTATCTAGGTACCATTTTGAATGGCTCGAAGCCTTGAAAGCGATGTGGGCAACCAAACAAGCAACCTTAGGGACCCATTTCATTACAGTTTTGGGTTTAGGAGTATAGTTGGTCTTTTTATGTTTATAATTGTTATAAGTCCTACCCACTGAGTTAGATTATAAGAGCTCCTTAAGAAAGTCAACAATTTTCTCAGTTAAAGGATAACGATTCTGATTTTTATAGTTGATATGGTTGCTTTTAGGTTTTAAGGTCTGAAAAGTTTTAGTATTTTTAGAATTATTTTGATTCAGACTTTTCCCTTTTGAGTTAAAAATTTAACAAATTTAGGTGAAGTATTCTTATATTTGGGAGGAATACTTTTATTATAGCCCAATCCAGATTGATCGCCACATTTTCAGGATCCAGATAAAAGTTTTTCTAATTTAGGATCACCTTGGGTATACCTCCATGTGTCCTTCAAACTCAAAAGTGAAGAGACTTCTAGTTTTAGCTTTTCATTTTCAGATTTAAAGTTTTCAACTTCGGACGTTTTGAAATCTAAGTCGCACTCAGTTTTTTCAAAGCAATCTGAAAAGTGTGATTTTTCTAAAACTAGATTATCAAAATTCTCTTTTAGTTTTGAAAACTTTTCGTTATGAAGTTTTAACTTTATAGCAATTTTGCAACTTTCCCTTTATAGGTCATCATAGGCATCTTGAGGGTCTTCTTCATTTTCATGGTTACTACCCAGATTTTCTTCACTAGTTGAATCATCATTATCTGAGAAAGTGAACTTGGCTAGAGTCATTAGGGCTTTAACATCATTAGCCGACTCGGTTTCAGAATCTTCTGACTCAAAAGAGACTTAAGAGCAAGACGATTCATCCCATGTAGCCAACATACCTTTTTTTTTTTTTTGGACTTGTCCTTCTTAGGACATTTGTTTGCTAGATGCCCATATTCATGGCAGTTGTACCATTGGTTGTCTTTTAGAATTTTCAAGTTTTAGATCTAAGTCTTTTCTTTTCAATAGGTTTTTACAAATCAACCCTCTTTTTAATTTTGAAAATCTTGTAAAACTTTTTGGCAAAAAGAGCCATATCATCTTTAAAAATTTCTAAATCAGAATTATTACTATTTTCATGAGAGATAATTTTAGAAGACTTAAGGGCGATTGACTTACCTTTAGGGGCCTTAAAATTTAACTCATAGGTTTGAAGAGACCCAACTAACTCTTCTACCCTCATATTATCCGTATCATGAAGTTCTTGTATCGCGGTCACTTTTGAATTGAACCGATTAGGCAATGAGCGCAGTATCTTTGCACAGACTTTACTTTCTGGGATCCTATCACCAAGACCCCACATAGAGTTGACAATGTCATTCAATCTTGTATAGAAGTCCATGAAAGTTTCACTTTCTTCCTGTAACGTCCCGAAAAAATTCATACAAAGACTATGAACGTATAGGTTATGGTTTTCAAGGCTTTCAATGTCGGTTAATGATTTATGACTGACGTGGGTGCCATTTCACATGAAAAATGCGATGTTTATTTCGCTTTTCAGTTATATATGAACTATGTTGAATATAGGGTAATCCATGTGTTTGTTGAAATAATAGTATAAGTATGGAATTTGGATTTGTGTTTGCCATGATTAATTATAGTGTTTATGTGATAGTTGTATATGCGACAACTCCTTATGAAAGGATTGGCCCTAATATAGCTTAAAGTTGAGTTGTACCCTGTAGGTTGAAATGTGTAGTCTAAGTGCTTGTGGAAATGATTGAATGAGTATGGAATTTAAATTCTTGCCTACTATGAACCTGTCATGGGTATATGAGGGTTGCATTCGTGACAACTCCTTAGTGAAAGGATTTTCCCTAATACACGTTGTGATCGGCATACGTCATGTATGTTGATATGTGTAGTGTAAGTGTTTGTAAAAATGTTTGTATGAGTAAGCACTTAGTAAATTGTACTTTAAGTGGGTGTTGAGATAGGATTCTCAACTGCTTCAACAATGTGTATGATTTCCTCCATGAGATTTATTTTATATTAATTATTTTACTTATGGAATGCATATGTGTGGATTCATGGTTTTGTTGTACTTCAGAAAATGCTCAAATAGTTGTAGGATTTGAATTACTTGTTCATTACTGCTTTGATTATCTCATGTGATTACTTGTTGTGATTGAATGTAGTTGGGGCTATTATATAGTCCAGGCAATCGGTAACAGGCCTTGATTATGTGGCTGAGGTCATTTCACCATATAAGATATGTTCAATGAATCCGAGTCGTACGATGGTTGTAGACAGTGGTACCTTATCAGCTACTTTAGCGTACACTCGTACCATTCGAGCTTGTCAAGTAACCCGATTGGCCTATTGTGTGTTCACCATGTTTGGACGCTATTGCTTGAACCTAAGGTACCAAACTCACCAGTGAAAACCCCGTTAACCTTGGTACCTTGATCCACTAAGACTCATGAGTCAAACATGGTGGTATAGGACACCGTGGTCGAGCTGTCGGCCTATGCTAGGGCGACGAGCCTCCCCGTAGTGTCCAGTGAGCAATCTAAACTTGTGAGCTGAATAAGGTGGTATGGGACACTGTATTCTGTCGGCCTATACCGACCAGGTGACGAGCCCTTGTAGTGACCTCGAGTATAAAATAGGCCTACCTTGGCACAGCCTGGCTATGGTCCCCAGTCGGGTTGGCGACAAGCCTTCGAAAATAGACTGCTAGTTGGTAGGGTATTAGTGGTAGTGACCTGAACTTGCCTATCGTATGAGATTAACTAGGATTGACGACCCTAGATAGATCATTGTTTAGGTAAATGATACAAGGGAGGTACCTTAGTTTCCAAATCCTGCTGTATGAAAAAGGACTAATAAGAACTTGGTAATCACGCTCATACACCGTATTGCATGTGTCGTTTGGCGTTGGGTAGAGCACTGAGGAAGTGACTGACATGCGCGACCGTGAGATGAAGATCGCAGAGGGAGTGCAGGCGAGGGCATGTATCATTTATTCATACAATTTTTTTTGCATTAATCAGAGTACTTAAGGATGTGTGATTGTATGCTTTATCATTACTGCTTGACTGAATTGATAACATGTTAACCTTTGCTTTATAGTTTCACTGAGTTGATCACTCACTCCCACATTACGGGACGGTGTTGTACACACCAATCAGACCCTATCTTAGTTGTAGGTGGAGGCGATGCCTACGAGGTGGAGCCGGACTATGAGGATGGCGAAGAGGCATTCTCTTTTATACAGTTTTCAGGCGGGTTCACGTGAGTCGTGGCCTGATCGACGGGGACTTCTGGATGTTGATTAGATGCCTTTACACTTGTTATTTGTTTTTTGAATCATACATGTATATTCATTTTTGGTCTATTTTGGAAAATATACATGTATCTATTTAACCTGGTAACATGTTCACACTCTAGAGACTTACACCATTTTATATACTTTATATATCTATTATAGTTCTTCCGCTTGCGTAATTTAACTGTTTCTGGAGTATGATATGCCGTTTTTGTGTAATCCCACTCATGTTTAATGCATTAATATAGACAACATTCAATTATCATTATCTATGTTGCATAAGTGATGCGTTGGAACTCGGGAGTGGAGCTTATGCTCGACCCCCGATTTTCAGGGCATTACACTTCCATACGTATTTTCTCAAATTTGGTTGTGAGGATTTGAACTTTAGATTTCTTAACAATTGTTGTACACTCATGTGTCATTTCCAAAATATCCCAGACTTGCTTTGCAGTATCACAGGATATAATTCTCTTAAATTCATCCGGCTATAGTGCGCACTTAATAGCATTTAAAGCCTTTGCATTGGCACTACTCTCACTTTTCTGAAGAGCGCTCCAAGAAAAGTAAGGTGTGACTTTTATAGTTATAGATCCATCTGTACCAGTCACTTCAGTGGTAGGAGGGGTCCAATTGGTCACTGTGGCTTGCCACACGCTCTCATCCATGGACTTTTAAAAAGATCCTCATTCTGGCTTTCTAATAGGCATAATTGGAGCCATCAAATGGTGGAGGCCTAGTGATTGAGAGGCTATCAAAATTTGACATCTTAAAAATCTCAGATCGATTAGCTCAGGAATTTAATCCAAATAACAAAAATAAAACGAGCTATTAGGCTTTGATATCACTTGAAAAAAGGTTGAGCTAAGAGTCCTCAGAGAGGGGGGGGAGGGGGGGGGGGGGGGAGGGGTGATAGGACTATGCAGAATAAGAAAGAAAAATAAATAAAGATAACACTTATCAATTCCAAATAGTAGAAATGAATAGAAACCTTAAATGCACAAGTATTGAGAGGTTGATACAGGTGTTGTTTTAAGGACAATCTTATACCAAAAACCAAAGGCTTATGGTAGGACAACCTGATTTCTAGAACGATCTGTGTATCAAAGTCCCAAACCAATACAGAGGAATAAAGAATAAAACAGAAATAAATGTCTGCTACTATTACAACATTCACCACATGTGCAGAAAATAAATTACACTCATTCACCACATGTGCAGAAAATAAATTATAACATTCACACACTTAGGCACATTCAACCATCCACCACAACTCCAACAATTATAGTGGTTCGCTTGTGTGTACACCAACTATTAGAAAACAGCCACACAACTACTCCACTCCCAATATCCTCACCCACGGGATATGACTTTCACTATGAAATAGGTTTTCCAAGGTTCACCCAAAAACTTCACAATTGTGTTTTCAAAGGGCTACTATAATTAAAAACCCCACTCACTGAGATTTTCTGGCTATCTTAGTCAAAACTAAAAATGAAAGATTTTCTGGAAATCTTACAAACCAAATACAAAAATTTGAAATGTAATTATCTGAGGATTCTTCTTCTAATGAAGCCCGATAGAACCAATTCGATGTAGATATTCAATGTCCAAATTCACATATGACAGGGTTCTTAGGTCTAAGTGATTTTTAGAATAAATTAACCTGGGCTAACTTGATTTGATTTTAATCTCAAAAAGGGTAAAATCAATATTCCATTTTCAAAAGAAATAGAATTGAATAGAGATCACAAAATCAAATGCAAAAAAGCTATTCAAAGAATCTTAAATACTAACCAATTAGCTTCTCGAATGTGGGGACAAGTTTTCTCAGAGTTGAGACTTGAATATTTGGAGTGAATTTGTAACGACTCGAAAAATTTCGTACAATGGCTCGAGTACCACCTCAGTCAGAAATCACTCAGGACCAAATCCTTTAGAAATTAGACGAGAATTAACTAGTGTTAAACTAGATTACATAAGAAATCCACACTAATCACTTTAAATACGATCTGCAAGACCGAAAACTTTTGGAATCATTGACACTACATTACCCAAAAATTTAGGATCAATCTCATTACCTGGCTGCTCTTGGGAGCATCACGAAACTCCGTATGAGATCTGGACCACACATCGAAAGTTCGAATAATACGAGGTTATAGAATTGCGACCGCCTTGCTGGGCTTGACAACCATCTCGGAAGTCAAAACCAGATAGTGTCCCAGGGCTATTCGCTTAAGCCCCGAGCGAGGAGTGTGAGAAAACATGGTTTTCGTTAGAAATTAAATCTAATTTGAGTAATCTGAGACTTGTCACTTGCGGGTCAAATATAAGCAATCAGACCGTCGAAATCTGACCCAAATACACCCTCGGATCAGGGAACATTTCCCATACATATCCGTGTACTTGTAACCCTGATCGAGTTTCAGTGACCGTTGAATTGAAACTGGTCCACCACGTGTGATTTGGGAACCCGACTGGAACGAAAATTTAACTTGACCTAGATCCAAGGTCAGTGAGCTTAAGTCTGACCTTTGGCTCAAGGGAGGCTCCAAAAGTGCTCCGTTGAGACGGATTAGTCCGTATTTGGACATAACCTAAGTATACCATGGCCCTGAGCCTATTTCCATGAGTTCTGGGCCTATATAAGGACCTTAAATCCTCACTCTCTTATCCCATACGAATTTGAGAAAACCCTAGGTGAGAGAGAGAGAGTAAAGAGAGAGAGTGTGGGAGAAGTGGGAGAAAGATCTTGTTGCTCTAACTTGCTACCATACATGTTTATCCACCACCGTCTAATCGTTATTCTGGCGATTCTGTCTTCGTTCTTAGGTAAGAAAACCCTAACCGTAACTTGTTCTAGGGTTTTAACTGTTACAAGTAGCGAGATAGCTGACTTAACTCATGCTATAGGTTGTTGTGCCACCGTAGACGAAGACTTAGAGATTCTATCGACTTCGTTATGCTTCTACAGTGTAAGGTGCGGACTTTAGACGTATAGGTTATGGTTTTCAAGGCTTTCAATGTTGGCTAATGATTTATTCTTGTTATGGGTGCTATTTCACATGCGAAATGCGTCGTCCATTTCATGTTTCAGTTATATATGAACTATGTGTAATATAGTGTATTCTATGTATGTGTTGAGATATTTGAATAAGTTTGGAATTTGGATTGGTGCTTAACATATTTATTTGTTGTGAATATATGCTTAATACATGTGTGGCAACTCCTTAGCGAAAGGACTTGCCCTAAAATCACGTCACGACAAATACACACTATATGTGATAAAGTGTGTAGCCCAAGTGTTTGTGGAAATGCTTAAATGAATATGGAACCCAGATTCGTGCATGCCATGATCATCCGTTGTGGGTATATACATGTGGTTTACGGGGCAACTCCCTAGTGAAAGGAGTTGACCTCATATATGTGTAAACCACATACATCATGTATCATGATGTATGTAGTCTAAGTGTTTGTAGAAATGTCTGAATGTGCTAAGTATTACTAATAGTAGTTTTGTATGAGGTCTGAGATATGAATATTGGTTACCTTAATTATGTATATGATTTCCTCCATGTACGATACATTATGATGTCTGTTTTATTCGTGCAATGAATGCGTGTTCAAATCATGTTTATATTACATTTCTCAACATGCTCACATGCTTGTACGAATTGAATTATTTGTTCATTACTATTTTGACTGTCTCTTATGATTACCTATTGGAATGAAGTGAAAGTGGGGTTATGATATAGTCCAGGCAATCAGTAGCAGGCTTGAGTTTGTGGCTTAGATTTATTCGCCACTTAAGATGGGTTTGATGAACCCGAGTCATACTAAAGTTGTCAGCAGTGGTTAGGCCACACGGAGTGTTTGCGCACTTCATGCCACCCAACTCAACGTGCGCTCATGCTAGTCGAGCTCATCAAGTAACCCGATCTGCCGATGTATTTCTCCATGTATGTACGCCTTTGTTTGAACCTAAGGTACCCAACTCACTAGTGAATCCCGCTTAACCTTGGTACCTTGATCCGCTAAGACTCACGAGCCGGGCATGGTGGTATGAGACACCGTGGTCGACCTATCAGCCTACGCTGGGGTAATGTGCCTCCCCATAGTGACCAGTGAGCAACCCAGACTCGTGAGCCGAATACGGTGGTATGAGACACTGTATTCGAGCTGTCGGCCTATACTAATTTGGTGATAGGGGAGTGGTGCAACGATTTCGTGTAACAGCCTTGACAGCCCTTTGTAGTGACCTCGAGCATACTCTGAGCTTACGTAGAGGCGACGACCCTTCCGTAGCAACGAGAGTACAACTAGGCCTGTATTGATTTGATGATTAGCCATGTAGGGTAATGGGGGAGTGGTGTAACGAGTGCGTGTAACAGCCCTGACAGCCCTTTGTAGTAACCTAGAACCGCACCATTGATGAGATTATCTAGGACTGACGACCCTAGGATGGATCATTGTTTAAGAATGATATAAGAGTGGTACCTTAGTTTTTCAACACTGTTGTATGAAAAGGACTAATAACAACTCAGTAATCACTCTCATAACATAGCACTGCATGTGCCCCGGGTTGAAGAGCACTGAGGGATGAAAGCATGCCGCGGATGTAAGATAGTGTCACACGAGGGAGTGTAGGCGAGGGCATGCATCATGACTGCATTCCATACTTGTATTTATAAGAGTATTTAGGAGTGTTTGATTGCACTGCCTTATCATTACTGCTTGACTGAATTGATAAATGTTAACCTATACTTTATCATTCCACTGAGTTAGCTACTCACTCCCACGTTATGGGACGGTGTTGTACACACCAACCAGACACTGTCTTAGATGCAGGTGTTGACGAGACGCAGGAGGCTGAGCCTGACTACTCCGATGATCAGGATGAGTTCTCCTACATACAGTTCTCTAGAGGCTTCGCTTAGACCATTCAGATGACGGGGCTACAGGGTTTACCATTATAGTTGTACCATTTTTTTAGCATTTTGATTTTGAAACTAATACATGTATATGCTAACTAAGTAAGGTGTTGATACTCTGGAGACCGATTTGACCGTTTCTTGCTTTATATACATTTATATACATCTTTCAGTCTTCCGCTTGCGTTTTATAACTTGATCTGGAGTATGGAGTATGAATTACTGTTTTGATATAATCTTACTCATGATTATTGTATTAACACAGACAACATTCAATCATAAGCTTTTATGTTGCATAAGTGATGTTTTGGAACTTGGGTGTTGAGTTGCTACTCGACCCCCAATTTTTAGGGCGTTACAAGTTGGTATCAGAGTATGATTTGGATTAAATAAGACTTAGGTTATGGTCACACGACGTACGCTGTCGCGTTTCGACTTAGGTGGGTGCGAGAAAAATGTAGAAACAGTCATAGGTATCCTGATTTCGCCAATTGACGAACTTCACTGAAAACGGTCACCGAGATTGGGTCCATACTCATCCATGATCGCATGAGTCAACCCCAAACTACTTCTAGACCATCAAACGATGAGTGTAGATCACAAATCACCCCATCCCAGCCCTTAAGAATGTACAAATACAGCTGTGCATCAGAAACCACCCGAAAGGACCCGAAATGAAGCAAATCAGAGTCGGGGGCCTACCCACACCATTCCAAAGGGACTCAGGGTGGTCCCATACTTTTTTGGGGCCTAGGAGGCAGGAGGGCCTCGCCAAAATGGCGAGCCCTCGCCAACTTGTCCAGGGAGTAGTGAGGCCTCGCCGGTCAGTGGGCTCGGCCAGGTGGATGATGTTTGGGGGCTAGGGTAACCCCCTGGTGTGTGGGCCGTCGACTAAAACACCCCCAAACACACCCCTCCTTCACAAAACACACCTCCAAGCTCTCCCTTTCCCTCAAAGTTTATGTTTTCTCTCTCAAACCTCCCCTTCAATCACCTAATCCGTCAGTTTCTGTCATAACCACTCACCTCCATCGTTTACAGCAGTACCTACACCTCCACCCTCTCCGTTTTCTCTCATTTGAGCTCTTACATCCCTCATTTATGGCTCAAAATTATGTAAGCTCTCTAACTCATCCCATCTCTTCAATTCCCTTCTTTAATCCCTGTCATTTGGGCCTTTATAACCTCTGTTGAGGCTCAAATCCGTGGAGAACCAAAAACTCCAGCCTCTATTCCCCCTTATCTTCACTTTCCATGGCCCTCTTTGAGTTCATTGTGGCCATTTTCTCGATTTCCACTGTCCTTTCTCTCATGGGAAAGAGAAAGGGGGCCGTGGATGAGGCCAGACCTAGTCACCCTACGCGTTCAAGGAGGCCGAGAGGCGCCGCCACAAGCACAAGTGTCAATCGGGAGTTTCGGACGAAGTGGGATCTTGATTCTTGGGCTCCTGCTGGAAGAGCTCTGTTGGTGGAACTGTCTCATGGAGTTTATGAGGGCTGTAGGGTCGTTTTTAAAGCTCAGGTGGATGGGTAGCTCTTTGAGGAATATCCGTTGTTCGAATTCTTAGAAGGGGCCCAGTGGGGTCCACTATTTGATGGCGGGTCTCGCGCCAATGCGAGCACTGTCTGAGCTTTCTATGCCAACATTCACGAGCTTACGCTTGAACCCCTATAGTTCCAAATCCCATGTGGAAGGAATCGGTTAGCCACAGTTGATGTCAGATTGATATCTCAGCTTCTGAATGTGCCCCTTGGCGAGGTGCATGCTAGCGAGCTGAATCTGAGGAGTGCATGTGAAAGGGATCGCTGCACACGTTTCCTTTGTGGCCGACTAGTCCAGTGGCAGCCGAACAAAAGTCTTCTAGCGACCAATATGTCTAATGATTTCCATTTATTCCATCACATCTTCACGTTCAACGTATACCCCAGGTGGAGCAATTGCAGTGAGTGTATGCATCTCATGGTAGATTTCCTGTATCAAGTGGGGTAGAGAGCAAACCTGTGTGTGCCTACGTTCGTGTTGCAACAGATAATCAATACTGCAGGCTCCACTAGAAGAACTGATTCACTCCCCTTCGTCCGAATCATATGCAAGATTGCACGTGAGTTTGGCTACAGCCTTAGGGCGGAGATGCCGGTGCCGGTTCATCACATTGATGAGACTACCCTTAACCAGATGGAGATCGAGCCACGGCAACACCAGACTCGACTTGAGGAGAGCGATGATGAGATGGAGAGTGAGGAAGAAGATGGAGCTGAGATAGAAGAGGAGGAACAGGAAGAAGAAGAGGAAGAGGAGGCCTAAGATACAGAGGAGAGCTCACCGCCTACGACACCAGAGCAGGACGCTGATTAAGCTGCTAGGGATGCTCATATAGCCCGACTTAAGGAGGGTCAGGCTGTCCTACGTCAGGACATTATGGATCTTCGGGGCCTCGTGAAACATCAGTACAAGAAGGTGACTCACACCTTGAAGTCTATCCTGTGCTGCTTGCAGGATAAGGGTGCCCCTCCTCCATCGCCAGACTCAGATGCTTAGTCATCCGTGCCGGCGTCTTGCAGCTCATTTTGGTTACTGCTTTAGGATATGTTTGTGTTTTCATGTTGATAGGCCTAGTAGTGCAATAGTGGTAACTTGTTTTAAGTGTTTGAGGCTTTGGTTGTATTAGCTCACATGCATCTTCTGTCATGATTCATGTAACTCTATATTCCATTTATTGTGACAATTTTGGTAAATGAAATGCATACAGCCTCTTTTGCTATGAAGTGTGTGGAATGCTTAAGTGATTGTGTATTGTGTTACTACACTTCATCTTACATGCGTTGCACCCTATGTTCTATAGTGCATGCCATGGAAATATACATGGAGCACGACACACCTACACTCACTGATACGATGGACCAGGCTCCTTCCCACAGAGATGGTCGTATGGACCCTGGTTTAGGCTCGGATCGTGAGACTATACCTGTGTCTCAGCCTTCCACTGGTCCTACAGCTAAACTACCACCTTATACACCACCGGTTCACGAGCAGAACCGTGTGTCTTCCTCGACGCAGTACGTGCCTCAGCTTGCCTCACCTACTGATAGGTTTGAGCAGATGATGATGTTAATGCAGCAGCAGCAGCAGCAGCTCTTGGCCACTATTGTAGGGGCCTTATCTCAGGGTGGGAGTGTGACTCCACCTTCACCATTTGTACATCCTACTGAGACAGCAGAGCCTTTTTCTTAGGCTGAGGATGTGCCTCCGCCTGCACCTGCTGCATACCCTACGAGGAATTTGGGTACTAGTGGCCTTCTCGAGCGATTCCAACGCTTGAGGCCTCCTACTTTTACGGGTTCTTACAGACCCGAGGAAGCTGAATATTGGCTAGACCGCATCTCCAAGATGCTACGGATGCTGCAATGTACCGAGTCAGAGTAAGTTGAGTTGACCACCATTATGTTTGAGAAGGAGGCCAGTATGTGGTGGGATAGTGTCCTACGGACAGTCGCAGTTGGTTACATATGGACTTGGGCAGCTTTCGAGTTTTGTTTCCACGAAAAGTACTACCCTCAAACCTACCGACATGAGAGGGAGAACGAGTTCTTGCGCCTCAGGCAGGGAGGCATGACAGTTACCGAGTACGAGCATCGATTTACTAAGTTGGACAGATACGTCCCTACGATACTTGCTGACGAGCAGATGTAGATACGACGTTTTTCTGAGAGCTTGCGACCTGACATTCGGTCGAAGATGTACTGTGTCAGGATACCCTCCTATGTCAAACTGGTACATATATCTATGCGGGTAGAGCAGGATGTAGAGCTACTGACATGCTCTGGTGGCCCTATGGTTACTAGGCTACGACTAGATATCCAGATCAGGCCATTTCTCGGCAAGAGGCCTCGTTTTGACTCTCCTCCCAGGATTGCGGCTCCAGTAGTTCCGATGACGCGTCCAGGTGTGACCTGTTCTTACTGCGGGAAACTGGGTCACCCTGCAGAGAGTTTCTTTGCACGGATGAGAGACAACGGGTTTTCACCACCGCAGAGGATTGATCGTTCTCGCCCTCAGGCTTAATCGGCTCCACCACTACGGACAGCCCCTGCACATCCATCCTTTAGACCACCTGCAACTCGTTTTAGGCCGCCACAGTGACCTATGGTGCCTCAGCCCAACCGACCTCAGCAGGCACGCATTCATGCACTTACAGCGGAGGAGCCAGAGACAGCACCTTCAACACCTATGGCCTTCGAGGTCACTGCACACGTCCAAGGTATTCCTGTCTTCTTATTGGTGGACACAGGGTCCACTACCTCTATGATCTCATGCATGACAGTCAAGCGACTGGGTTTGGATACTGCCCCTACGAAGGGAGTGAGGGTCATCACTGTCACAGGGACTTTCTCTGATGTTACTAGTATATGTGAGGGCTGCCCGATAGACTTAGGTGGCAGAACGATACTAGTTGACCTAATCTTTGTCCCCTTAGTTCACTACGACGTCATTTTCGGTATGGACTGGCTCACTGAGATGCAAGCAGAGATCGATTGCGAGACTAGGATGGTTATAGCCCACAGACCGTAGAGCACGACTTTTACTTTCCCCATTCCGGTCAGTCACGTTTCTCGATTGAGATGTTACGCTTCTTCACTGAAGAATATTGATGGTCCGACACTTGTGGATACGCCCATAGTTTAAAATTTTGCGGATGTTTTTGAGACGATTCTTGGTTTGCCTCCTCGGCGCGAGATCGACATCACCATTGATCTTACGCTTGGTGCGACACCCATTTCATTACCGATGTATCGCATGCCTCTATGTGAAATGGAGGAATTGAGGAAACAGATTAACGGACTGGTAGAGAAGGGCTTCATACGACCTAGTGTGTCTCCTTGGGGACCACCTGTGTTGTTTGTCAAGAAGAAAGACGGGTCGCTACGGTTATGTATTGATTACCGCAGATTAAACCAGTTGACCGTGAAGAATAAATATCCTTTGCCCAGGATAGACGACCTGTCTGATCAGTTGAAGGGGGTAAAGTATTTTTTGAAGATCGATTTACAGTCAGGGTATCATCAGTTGTGCGTCAGGGATGAAGACATGCAAAAGATGGCTTTCAGGACCTGTTTTGGGCATTACGAATTCCTTGTGATGTCATTCGGTCTTACGAACGCACCGGCCGTATTCATGGACTTAACGAACCAGGTATTTCGGCCATTTCTATACCGATTCGTCATCGTATTTATAGATGACATCCTGATATACTCCACGAGTAGGGAAGAGCACTAGGAACACTTACAGGCAGTCCTAGATACTCTGAGGAAGAATTAGTTGTTTGCGCAGTATAAGAAATGTGACTTCTGGCAGGAGGAAGTCAAGTTCCTGGGACATGTAGTGTCCAAGGAAGGGATAACAGTGGACCTGTCTAAGGTAACCGCAGTTCAGGATTGGAAGCAGCCTGGTTCAGTTATTAAGGTGAGGAGTTTGCTGGGCCTGACAGGTTATTATCGACGATTCATCTGGGACTTCTCGAAGATAGCCAGACCATTGTCACAGTTGACATGAAAGAATCTGAAGTTCACCTGGAATGAGAAGGCGGAAGCAGTTTTTCAAGAGCTGAAGGACAGACTAACATCCGCCCCTGTGCTAGTATTGCCAGAGTAAGGGATTAAGTACACTATATATACTGACGCGTCTTGCATTGGTTTGGGTTGTGTCCTTATGCAGAAGGACAGGGTGATTGCGTATGCCTCGAGATAATTAAGGAAGCACGAGGAATTACCCTACGCACAACCTTGAGTTAACAACGGTCATATTCGTATTGAAGCTCTGGAGACATTACCTCTACGGAGAGGAGTTCGAGCTTTTCTTCGACTATAAGAGCCTTAAGTATATATTCACTCAGCGGGACTTGAATATGAGGCAGCGCCGATGGATGGAGATCTTGAAGGACTTTAAGTTCGAGGTTTCCTACCATCCTGGTAAGGCCAACCTTGTGGCAGACGCATTGAGTCGTAAGAAGGCTATAACATTTGTGGCTCCGCTGATGATAACAGAGTGGGATATGCTGGAGTTCGTGCAGGACTTCGAGCAAAAACTCACAGTGGAGGAGCCATTCAAGAGTGTCGCACACGTTCGGGTGAGACCACTTATTGATGACCAAATTATCGAGGCTCAGAAGGGCGACGAACGGTTGTCTAAGCTTCAAGAGCAAGCTAGCGATGATGTCGACTCCGAGTTGAGAGTTGACGCAGATGGGGGCCTACGATACCGTGGGCGTCTTTGCGTCCCAGATATTTGGGAATTGAGACAGAAGCTTCTCAAGACTGCCAACAGATCGAAGCTTGCGTTGTATCCTCGTAGCACGAAGATGTATCAGGATATGAAGCGGTCATATTGGTGGGACAATGTGAAGGTTCATATAGAAGAGTATATTTTCCGTTGTCTCACGTGTCAGCAGGTCAAGGCCGAGCATCACCGACCTCCTGGACTCCTTCAGCCCATGCCCATAGCTGAATGGAAGTGGGACTTCATCTCTATGGACTTCATCTCGGGGCTACCGAAGACGAGAAAGGGTTATGATTCTATTTGGGTGATCGTGGACCGGTTGACCAAATTGGCTCGTTTTCTCCCTTTCAGATTGATGAACTCTGCAGACGACTTAGCTAAGTTTATATTAAAGAAATAGTGCGTCTGCATGGAGTTCCTTTGGAGATCGTGTCAGACCGCGACACGCGATTCACGTCTATCTTCTGGACTCGTATCCAGGAAGCGATGGGTGTGAAGTTGAAGTTCAGTACCGCGTTTCACCCTCAGACCGACGGGCAGACAGAACGGGTGAATCAGATTTTAGAAGATATGCTGCGGGCTTGTGTTTTGGATTTCAAAGACAGTTGGGATGATTGCCTCCTGTACAAAGAGTTCGCCTACAACAACAGTTTTCAGACAAGTATTGGCATGTCTCCTTACGAGGCCTTGTATGGGCGCCCTTATAGAGCACCGCATTACTAGGTAGAGGTTGGCGAGCACAGTTTGGTTGGCCCAGAATTAGTACAGGCGATATTAGAGAAGATCGACATTATCAGGCGTCGACTCCTGACAGCCCTGAGCAGACAGAAGAGTTATGCTGATACGAGGTGGTGAAGACTTGAGTTTGAGGTTGGAGATCATGTATTCCTCAGAGTTTCCCCTATGAAGGGAGTCCTTCGGTTTGGGAAGAAGGGGAAGCTTACGCCGCGGTTCATTGACATATTTCAGATACTTGATCGAGAGGAAGCGGTGACATATCGTCTCTCTTTGCCTACACCACTCGCGGGCGTGCACAACATATTTCATGTATCTATACTGAAGAAATACATCCCTGATCCTTCACACATTATCCATTGGGAGCAGGTGCAGTGGAGCGATGATGCTACGTATGTACTGTGTCCGACGCGTATCCTAGACAGGAAGGAACAAGTGTTGCGCAGTAAGGTGATTCCACTCGTGAAGGTACTGTGGACGCATCATACAGAGGAGGAGGCTACCTAGGAGACAGAAGCCGAGGTCAGAAAGAACTACCCTCAGCTTCTCGAGGAGTACGAAAAGGTACTAATTTTGAGGATGAAATTTTTCTTTAAGGGGGTAGATTGTAACAACTCAGAAAATCCCATACAATGGCCCGAGTACCACCTCAGGCAGAAATCACTCAGGACCAAATCCTTTAGAAATTAGACGAGGATTAACTAGTGTTAAACTAAATTACATACGAAATCCGCACTAATCACTTTAAATACGATCTGTAAGACCTAAAACTTGTGTAATCGTTGACACTACATTACCTAAAAATGTAGGATCAATCTCATTACCTGGCTGCTCTTGGGAGCATCACGAAACTCCGTATGAGATTTGGACCGCACATCGAAAGTTCGAATAATACGAGGTTATAGAATTGCGACCGTCTTACTGGGCTTGACAACCATCTCGGAAGTCAAAACCAGATAGTGTCCCAGGGCTATTCCCTTGAGCCCGGAGCGAGGAGTGTGAGAAAACATGGTTTTCGTTAGAAATTAAATCTAATTTGAGTAATCTGAGACTTGTCACTTGCGGGCCAAATATAAGCAATCAGACCGTCGGAATCTGACCCAAATACACCCTCGGATCAGGGAACATTTCCCATACATATCCGTGTACTTGTAACCCTGATCAAGTTTCAGTGACTGTTGAACTGAAACTGGTCCACCACGTGTGATTTGGAAACCTGACTGGAACAAAAACTTAACTCGACCTAGATCCAAGGTCAGTGAGCTTAAGTCCGACCTTTGGCTCAAGGGGGGGCTCCAGAAGTGCTTCGTTGAGACGGAACAGTCTGTATTTGGACATAACCTAAGTATACCATGGCCCTGAGTCTATTTCTGTGAGTTCTGGGCCTATATAAGGACCTTAAACCCTCACTCTCTCATCCAATACGAATTTGAGAAAACCCTAGGTGAGAGAGAGAGAGAGAGAGTAAAGAGAGAGAAAGTGTGGGAGAAGTGGGAGAAAGATCCTGTTGCTCTAACTTGCTACCATACGTGTTTAGTCACCACCGTCTAATCGTTATTCCGGCGATTCTTTCTTCATTCTTAGATAAGAAAAACCTAACCCTAACTTGTTCTAGGGTTTCAACTGTTACAAGTAGCAAGATAGTTGACTTAATTCATGTTATAGGTTATTGTGCCGCCGTAGACGAAGACATAGAGATTCTATCGACTTCTTTACGCTTCTACGGCGTAAGGTGTGGACTTTAGACGTATAGGTTATGGTTTTTAAGGCTTTCAATGTCGGCTAATGATTTATTCTTGTTATGGGTGCTATTTCACATGCAAAATGCGTCGTCCGTTTCATGTTTCAGTTATATATGAACTATGTATAATATAGTGTATTCTATGTATGTGTTGAAATATTTGAATACATTTAGAATTTAGATTGGTGCTTAACATGTTTATTTGTCATGAATATATGCTTAATACATGTGCGGCAACTCCTTAGCAAAAGGACTTGCCCTAAAATCACGTCACGACAAATACACACTATATGTGATAAAGTGTGCAGCCCAAGTGTTTGTGAAAATGCTTAAATGAATATGGAACCCGGATTTGTGCACGCCATGATCATCCGCTATGGGTATATGCATGTGGTTTACAGGGCAACTCCCTAGTGAAAAAAGTTGACCTCATATATGTGTAAACCACATACATCATGTATGATGATGTATGTAGTCTAAGTGTTTGTAGAAATGTCTAAATGTGCTAAGTATTACTAATCGTAGTTTTGTATGAGGGCTGAGATATGAATATCGGTTACCTTAATTATGTATATGATTTCCTCCATGTACGATACATTATGATGTTTGTTTTATTCGTGCAATGAATGTGTCATGTTTGTGTTACATTTCTCAACATGCTCACATGCTTGTACAAATTGAATTATTTGTTCATTACTGTTTTGATTGTCTCTTATGATTACCTGTTGGAATGAAGTGAAAGTGGGGCTATGATATAGTCTAGGCAATCGGTAACAGGTTCGAGTTCGTGGCTGAGATTTATTCGCCACTTAAGATGGGTTTGACGAACCCGAGTCGTACTAAAGTTGTCGGCAGTGGTTAGGCCACACGGAGTGTTTGCGCACTTCATGTCACTCAACTCAACGTGCATTCGTGCTAGTCGAGCTCATCAAGTAACCCGATCTACCGATGTATGTTCACCATGTATGGACGCCTCTGTTTGAACCTAAGGTACCCAACTCACCAATGAATCTCGCTTAACCTTGGTACCTTAATCTGCTAAGACTCATGAGCCGGGCATGGTGGTATGGGACACCGTGGTCGAGCTGTCGGCTACGCTGGGGTTATGTGCCTCCCCGTAATGACCAGTGAGTAACCCAAACTCGTAACCCAAATACGGTGGTATGGGACACTGTATTTGAGCTGTCGGTCTACACTGATTTGGTGATGGGGGAGTGGTGCAACGATTTCATGTAACAGCCCTGACAGCCCTTTGTAGTGACAACGAGCGTACTCTGAGCCTACGTAGAGGAGATGACCCTTCCGTAGCAACGAGAGTACAACTAGGCCTGTATTGATTTGACGATTAGCCATGTAGGGTGTTAGGGGAGTGGTGTAACGAGTGCGTGTAACAGCCTTGACAGCCCTTTGCAGCGACCTAGAACTGCACCATCGCATGAGATTATCTAGGACTGACGACCCTAGGATGGATCATTATTTGGGAATGATATAAGGGAGGTACCTTAGTTTCCCAACACTGCTTTATGAAAAGGACTAATAGCAACTTGGTAATCACTATGATAACATAACACTGCATGTGCCCCGGGTTAAAGAGCACTGAGGGATGAAAGCATGCCGCGGACGTAAGATGGTGTCGCACGAGGGAGTGTAGGCGAGGGCATGCATCATGACTGCATTCCATACTTGCATTAATAAGAGTATTTAGGAGTGTTTGATTGTACTGCTTGACTGAATTGATAACATGTTAACCTATGCTTTATCGTTCCACTGAGTTAGCTACTCACTTCCACGTTATGAGACGGTGTTGTACACACCAACCAGACCCTGTCTTAGATGTAGGTGTTGACGAGACGCAGGAGGCTGAGCCTGACTACTACGATGATCAAGATGAGTTCTCCTACATGCAGTTCTCTTGAGGCTTCGCTTAGACCATTCAGATGACAGGGCTATAGGGTTTACTATTATAGTTGTACCATTTTTTTTGACATTTTGCTTTTGAAACTAATACATGTATATAGTGACTTAGTAAGGTGTTCATACTCTGGAGACCGATTGTGACCGTTTCTGGCTTTATATACATTTATATACATCTTTTAGTCTTTCGTTTGCATTTTATAACTTGATCTGGAGTGTGAATTACTGTTTTGGTATAATCCCACTCATGATTATTGCACTAACATAGACAACATTCAATCATAAGTATTTATGTTGCATAAGTGATGTTTTGGAACTCGGGTGTTGAGTTGCTACTCGACCCCCGATTTTCAGGGCGTTACAAAATAAAAAACTTTAAAAATCGTCCTCAATTTATAAGAAAAAATACTGTTCACTCGACTGGCCTAATGGTCGATTCGATTGGTCGAAGGACCAACAATATTTCAAAAATTCTAGCACGATAAGATAAGATCGGTACTCGACTGGTCGGGTGGCTTGCTCGATTGTTCGAGTGGCCTGCTCGACTAGTCCAGCCCTGCACTCGACTGGTTGAGTGGGACCTAGAAATGTTGTTGGACTTTGAGTCGAGCCTGCTCGACTTGTTAAACACTGTTCACTCGTGTGGTCGAACAGTCTCCAGGACTGGTCGAGGGTCTAACAGAAATTCTGAAAATTCACAACAAACCTTGGACTGGTCGAGAAAAGTCTTAGACTGGTCGAGCCAGTACTTGAACTAGTCGAACCATGACTACTACTAGTCGAAATATGACCTATAAAATTATCGAATGACCTATGATATAAATGTAAATTGTATGACCTATCCTAAGGTCAATCTAAGGTCAAACAAACCTTATTTGTGAGGTGGAATCATCACAAATCATTCTCTTGATGTAGTTGAAGCTTGATGACTTGATCTAGTACTTGAACTTCTTGATGTTGTTCTTGAGTCTCTTGATCTTGTACTTGAACTTCTTGAACTTGAATTTGAACTTCTTGCACTTGTACTTGAATTTTTTGATCTTGTACTTGAATGTAGGAAAGGATAACATGAAGTTGATCTTATAGTAACAACTATATAAGATAAAGATTCCAAGAGGTTTTGGCATTACAAAATTTGACAAACCTAGGAGCTAGATAAGATAGCATTTACAAAAATTTGTTGCATGTGAAACATGTTAGGCGTAGAAGGAATGTATTGTTGTCAAATTGCCGAATTTCTGGACCAATTACACTTGATTCCTGTTATATTGCTGAATTATATGATTCGTACCGACACATGTAAAATTGAATTGTGTGAATGGGTGCATGGTTGTCCATCTTGTTGAAATTGTTGGAATATGTTGAGCATGATCCTCGTGGTTTGGCAAAGATTGGTGTATTGCTGTCCATATACTTAGAATGCTGGATTTTGTTTGTCATTTGTGGAATTATTCCTGAATTTGCTAAATTTATATTATCTGTCTGTGAACTTGTCCTCTCATGGAGTGTCCAATTAATCGAAATTTTTGGAAAACCTTTCATTGGATCATCCCACGGGTAAGTCTGGTCCGACTAGTTAAATCGCAAGTTGTTGGCTGTAGTTGAACTACATGAGACGCCATTCTTAGGACGTTCAGCTTATAGTTCAGCTTGTGGGGGCATATTGGCTTATAAATCGGCCATCCTTGCATATTAACCATGGTTGCCCACATCTACAGGAACCTGTGTTACCCTGAGACCCTTGTGCCCACTATCGATTATAATTTGCAGCCCACAAGACTCATGAGCTGGGGATGGTAGTATGGGACACTATGCCCTAGCTGTTAGCTTATGCTGGGGTGATGAGCCTCCCCATAGTGATCAATGAGCACCGAGACTCGTGAGCCGGGGACGGTGGTATGGCACACCATGCCTGTGCTGTCGGCCTATGCTGGGGTGATGACCTCCCCGTAGTGACCGCGAGCAGGACTTGGAAGTCCTAATTGTTTTTGTATGAGGTTAAAGGCTATGGGATTAATGAACCCACGAGGGATAAGGATCACGAGAGTTACATGACCACGACCATTGAGCCGCGCGACCGGATTAGGGCAATTCAACAGGATGAATAAACCTAATTAATCAACTTAGCTAACATTTACATGACATTGCATTATTTATTGTGGCAATTCAGCAGTCGAGGTCACAATTGAGGGAGTGTTGGTCATTGTGATCATTAGATGTTGTCGCTCGAGGGAGTGTTGGTGGTGAGGGGCATGCATCATATCATTAAACCATGCATTGCATTAACTAAGAGTACTTCGGATTCTATGATGTATGTTATTTACTAAATCTACTATTATGTATGATGATTTGTGTGATCTATTGCTAATGGTACCACTGACTTAGTTACTCACTCCTACTCTAAGACAGTGTTTTAAAACTCCAACCAGAGCCTGTCATAGATGCAGGGTCGATAGAGCTGGATGTGATGGAGGATGCGAGCATGGACGATGAGGAGGAGCGAGCGTACTATCAGACTTTCAGCGGTTTCTTCTAATTTATGTTTGAATGGTCATGGGACATGGGCTAGGGCCCTATTCGTTTTGGGATATTTATCTGGGTGGGACTAGTTCCCGGTTTGGATTTTCTTGGCATTGTATTTTGGATATCTTACATGTTTAGTGGTTGGTCTTTACATTTTATGATATTCTCATGCTTATGGTTTTCTTAACTCCTCATTGCTTATGAATAAACCTAAATGCATTGAATCTGGAGCCCATTGGGGCATACATTTTATGATATCTTACATTCTTAACTCCTCATTGCATATGATAAACCCAAATTCTCAGACGTTCTACGACCATTCAATATCACACAACCTTTCTCATTTAAGATCTCGCATCCTTGATTAGTAAATTTAACACTATGCTTGTTATCGCAGATTTGAGAAATACTTAAAAGATTGTGCTTAAGACCTTTTACAAATAAAATATTTTCAAAAGGAGGAAGGTCAAAAAGTTGAACCGTACCTTGGCCATTTATTTTGCAGTTGCTTCCATCACCAAATGTGACTGAGTCATCAGTCATTTCTTTGTAGTTGGTGAACAAGTCTCTCTCACATGTCATGTATCTTGAGCAACCACTATTTATGTACCACTTTGATTGACTCGAAGCCTTGATGGCGGTGTGGGCAACCAAATAAGTAACCTTAGGAACCCATTTCATTGTAGTTTTGGGTTTTGAACCACCGTTGGTTTTCTTTCGCTTATAATAACTATTACCTCTCACATTCGAGTTATATTTAAGAATCTTCTTGAGTAAGTCCACAATTCTTTTAGCTAAAGGATTATAATTTTGTTTTCTAAAGCTGACATTATTAACTTTAGGAGCTTGAAAAGTTTTTAGATTTTTAAAGTTGTTTTGATTCAAGCCCATTTTTTCTGAGTTAGAGGATTTTCTTTTAAAAAATGTAGAAGATACACTCTTAGTTTTCAGAGGCATGTGTTTATCATAGCCCAGACCCAAAATGTCTCTACATTTTCTAGATGCGGATAGTAACTTTTCAAGTTTAGGGTCTCCCTAGGCATACCTCCACGTATCCTTTGAACTCAAGAGGGAAGAAACTTCAAGTTTTAGTTTCTCATTTTCTGATCTTAATTTTTCATGTTCAGACATTTTGAAATTCAAGGCACATTTTTCTTTTTCAAAACAATTCGAAATATGTGACTTTTCTATAACAGAATTTTCAAAATCCTCTTTTAATTTCAGAAATTTCTCTCTTTGAAGTTTTAGCTTGACAACAATCTTACAACTCTCCCTGTATAGGGCATTATAGGCATACTAAAGATCATCTTCATTATCATTTTCAGGGTCACTCCTCCGATTTTCATATTCAGTCAAATCGCAACTATCTATGGAAGTGACTCTGGGTAGAGTCATTAAAGCCTTAACTTCATTTGAAGTTACGAGTTCTGATTCATCCAACTCAGAAGAGGCTTCAGAGCTGGATGATTCATCCTATGTGGCTAACATGCCTTTTCTCTTTAGCTTGTCCCTCTTTGGACACTTATTTGCCAAATGCCCATATTCATGGCAGTTGAAGCACTGACTATATTTTAGAGATTTCTAGTTTTTAGATTTCCCCTTTTTCTTCTCAGAGGGTTTTTGAAAATCAACTCTCTTCTTACTTTTAAAAATCTTATAAAACTTCTTAGTGAGTAAAGCCATATTATCCTCTGAGTTTTCACAATTAGAATTAACATTACTATCTTGAGGAATAAATTTGAATGATTTAAGAGCTATAGACTTACCTTTTGGAGATTTGAAATTTAACTCGTTAGTTTGAAGTGAACCAACAAGTTCCTCAACCTTCATTTGGTTTGTGTCTCTAAGTTCCTGAATGGCAGTCACCTTGGAATTAAATCTCTTAGGAAGTGATTGCAGTATTTTTGCACAGACTTTGCTTTCTAGGATACTGTCTCCAAGCCCCACATAGAGTTAACTATGTCATTTAGTTTCGTATAGAAGTCCATAAATGATTCATTTTCTTCCATATGAATTTCCTCAAATCTAGTGGTGAGGATCTGAACTTTAGACTTTTTACTATAGTTGTTCCCTCGTGTGTCATTTCAAGGATGTCCCAAGCTTGTTTAGAAGTATCACAAGATATAATTCTTTTGAACTCATTAGGTGATAGTGCACAAGTGATTGCAATTAAAGCCTTTGCATTTGCACTGCTCTCATTTTTCTGAGGTGTGATCCATAAATAATAAGGCGATATTTGCATGAACTTGGTTCCATCACTACCTAGAACTTCAAACATTGGTGGTTTTCATTTGGTAATCGTTGCTTGCCACACACTTTCATCAATGGATTTCAGAAAGATCCTCATCCTGGCTTTTCAATAAACATAGTTGGAGCCATCAAACGGTGGTGGCCTAGTAATAGATAGGCTATCAAAATTTGACATATTGAAAGCTTTAGATCGATTAGCTCAGGAAATAAATCCAAGGGAATGAGCTATTAGGCTTTGATACCACTTGAAAAGGGCGAGCTCTCAGTCCTAGGAGAGTCGGGGGGGGGGGGGGTTGGGATGAATAAGACTATGCCAAATAAAAATAAAATGCGAAATATAAAAACAGATAGCTGAAATAAATAATAATCTCAATTGCAATAGTATTGAGAGGTTGATACAAATGTTGTTCAAAGGACAACCTTACACTAAAAACCAAGGTTTATGGTAGGACAACCTGATTTCTTGAACTCATTCAAGATTTTAAAAAACTCAAACCAAAGTAAGAAGCAATTGAAAGAAATCTAACTATTACAACATTCACCACATGTACATGAAAAAGATACAAGCATTCAACACATATACATCACATACAACATCCACCACAACTCTAAGAATTATAGTGGTTCGGTGTGTACACCAATTGTTCATAAATAGCCACACCTACTCCACTCCCAATAATCACAACCCACATGATATTGGTTGTCACGAAGAAAGAAGGTTTTCCAAGGTTGACCTTAAAACCTTTACAATTGTGTTTTTCAATTGGGCTTACACAATAAAAAATCCCGCGCCGAGATTTTCTGGCTGATCTCAGTCAAAACCAAAAATAGAGATTTTCTGGCTGATCTCACAAACCAAATACAGAAAATATAAAATACTTATCTGAAGATTCTTCTTCGATGTAGCCCGATAAAACCGCTTCTTTGAAGACGAAGATGTTTAATGTTCAATCACATAAATGGAAGGATTCTAGGTCTAAATGAATTTTAAATTAATTCAACCTTGGCCTACTTTGATTCAATTTCTTGGATCTCAAAAGGGATAGATCAGAATTTCCATTTATAAAATTAGATTAAAGTAGTAATAGATCAAGAAATTATAAATCAAAAAGCTATAAAAGAATTTTAACTTATCTTACAATAGTTTCACAATCACGAGGACTTAACTCTCAGAATGGTGGCTTGATTTAGCTTGGAATGAATGAAAAATTCTGAGAAAAGATCTCTATTTATAGGTAGAAAAATGGTTCCTTCGACTGGTCTAAGGTCTCCCTCGACTGGTCCTGAGAACAACGAAATTTCAAAAATTCTAGCGCGATAAGAAAAAATCGACCCTCGACTGGTCGTGCATGGTGCTCGACTGGTTGAGTGGAGCTCAAAATGGTTCCTGGAGTTTGAGTCGAGCCCTATTCGACTGGTCGAGCATTGTTCCCACAATTGGTCGAGCAGGGTGCTCGACTAGTCGTGACCCTACCAGAAAATTTCAAAAATTTTAAGTTATTCCTTAGACTGGTCGAGACAAATCCTGGACTGATTGAGCCAAAGCCTAGACTAGTTGAACATAAGCTAAGACTAGTCGAACCAAAGCATATAATAAGTATATTAACCCATATAGAATATGCAATATGAATGACCTAATCATAAGGTCTTTCTAAGGTCATATATACCTGAGAGTTGAACATTGAACCAAGTAACTTCGGTTGCTTCTAATTGATCTTGTACTTGAAGTTCTTGAAGCATGATCTTGTACACTTGAAATTTTTGAACTTAATCTTGAAAATTTGAAGTTGTTGAACTTGATCTTGTCCATGTAGTGCCTTTGAGCTAACATATGGACTTGAAGTAGCACATGAACTAGGTCTAGAACTTGCACTTAAGCTAGCACTTTGACTTGATCTTGAATTTGAAGCCGTACTTGAACTTGAAGCAATACTCCATGGTTTGCATGTAGCACATCTTAACTTGAAGGTGAACTTTCCATCACTTCAACTTGAAGCTGAACTTTCCATCACTTGTACAGGTCCATCAATCCAAAGTGGTTTGTCACAACAAAATTTGACAACTAAGGGTGTTAAATATACAATATAGCACTTACAATCTCCCCCTTTGTCAAATTTGGGACAAAAACTTACTTGAAAGATCAACCTATACATACACAATGCACAAGTTTACAATTCTTCTTCATAAAGAAAGTCCCCCTCAATCTACTCCCCTCAGTTTGAGCATGGTGACTTGTTGTAGAGTACTTGTATTAACAAATACACATATATCTGAAAGTGACCTGGTTTGTCAATTTGCGTGAGTGTTGAGTCAGTTCGTCTACAGAGCCTGATAGGAAGATCAATTCAAGTGTCTGCCTCAACCGAATGTGTGCAAGCTTGCCACGGGTAAATCTGAGCCTCACATCTCTTGTCCCAAATCACCAGGTAAGCTAAAACCCTTAAAAACAAATTAGAACATCTTAGGGTTTTGGGTAAGAAAACGTTTTCAAAAATTTTAAAATTCTATAAGTTTTCTTGCCCTGTCGATTGTATTGATACACATCTCGATATGATCGACCTGCGTTGTCATGTCCTCGATGCTCCATTGATATTATCGATAAGAGGACCAAATATGTCCAGCAACCCCATAACTTATCTGGATGAATTATCGATATCATTGATATTCAAATCTTGAGTCTATCGAAGTCGACTCGATACTATCGACAAGTAGATTTCCGGCGCCCCTGTTTTTACTTAAGAAAATATCATCTGCATCGATATATCGGAGCTCTTCTTGAGACAATCAAAAGTTCAAATCTCGATGATATCGGAAGACACTCGATGATATCGATCTTAGGTGTCAAGTTCTCTAGCAACATATTTCAGGGTTGTTTAGCTATGATTGGGGGCCCCTCGATAGAATTGATATTCAAATATTGATGACATCAGTACCAGGTCGATTGCATCTAACAAGGACATAAACTATCCAGCAAACTTAATGAAAATTTCACTGGATTTATAGATTCCTCGACTCTGATATCGATATCATCGACATTCAAATTCTGATGATCTCGATGGTTCCCCGATCATTCATGAAAACCTGAAATATTTCTAGTCAAGTCTCTCTCATTTTTCAAGTGTCGATGGATCGAACCTATCATCGATGGAATCAGAGTTTGAAATCTAATGACATCGACGATCGTTTTGATTCATCGACTATCTGGTAAAAGGTTTCAAAAGCGTATGACATTGAGTTCGAGTTATCGAGTGGACCATCGATGCTATCGAGAGTATATGCTTGATGATATCGAACCTGCTCGATGATATTGAACTCTGTCATAAATGTGACCATTTTATATCTGTTGGAACCTTTTGCCTATATATAGAGGACTTGTCTATTGTTGTCGGGAGAGAAAGAAGAGAGATCTTTTGAGTGTTTAACCTTAGATCTTATACCTAAAGCCCTTTCTCTTAGGAAAGTTCATCCTCCAATCCACCCTCACCATTGATATTCAATAGAGTGGATTAGGGAATGAACTTCCGCATTCAAGGATCCTCCAGCTATCACCTTAATGGAAAATCATTAAGTTGGGATGCCTTGAATGCTTAGATGATTGAAATCGCTCTATCTTCCTTATAGGAAAATATTTTGAGAGTAGGATTTCATCATAACCTTAACCCAACCCGTCACCATGCATTGGTATATCTTTTGAGTTGCGGATCAAGGAGATCGAAGAGTTTTCGTCAACAAAGGAGGAGATCTTCGTCAACGTGCTTAATGGGACTCATCAACTTATTTGTAAGTATCTAGAGTCCAGAGGACACTTGTGATCATTCCTTTTTAGGATTAGGTCTTAGGTGTTTCTCACCCTTGAAGCCCTCGTAGGAGGCCTCCGACGGGAGTGTATGTGGTGGGTGCGTTGTGTAGACCCTTGCTCTGTGGAGAGCATAAACATCTGGTTGAAGGTGAACTAGCAAAACCTTAGGTTTGAGGTCAACCGCTGTGAAACCTCGGGTATGAGGTGAACCGTGTAGAAACCTCTAGTAGGGTCTTATGGAAGATCCTTGGCCAGTGTGCCAAAAGTGGGTGCGTTGTGTTGACCCTTGCTCATGAGAGCATAAACAGTCAGCCTCAGTGTAGGTTATAAAGGTTGAAAGTGAACCTGATTTAAAACCTTAGATTTGAGGTGAACCGCTGTGAAACCTCCTTAGTGAAATCCGGCACACCCAAGGATTGAGTGCGTCTGCCGAGAGTGGAGTAGACTGATCATTAAACCACTATAATAATGACTGTGTTTGAGATTGATATGCTTCTGATTGTGTGATTGCTTTAATATTTTCAAATTTGAATATCTGAAATCACACCACACACACATACACAGTCATATACATCATAAACTAGTTTGCATACTGTTCACTCCTTGAATAGTTTGTGATTGGATCCTCTACCAAAGCTTGGCAGTGGGTAGAGTTATTTTTGAGTAATCCTAATATGAGCATGTTATTAGGATTAGTGTAATAGGATTTTAAATAAATCATAAAAACTTTAAAAAGTCCTATTCACCCCCCTCTAGGACATATTGGCATATCCCTACTTCAACTAAAGCGGTCTTCACCGCAATTTCAATATCCAAAAAAAAATGCACTCCTCTACACCATACTACACCAATTAAACTTCCATAACCACAAAGCCTACAAAATTCCCCCCTTTTTTGTCACAACTCGACAAAAGAAGATATTAACAATAAATAGCCATAGATGTGAATATGATAATAGCAATATAATAAGAGTAAAAAAAAAATGTAAAGCAAGTAGAGTTTAACATGAAGATAGGATAATAATTGTCACAAAGTTAAGCATCTAAAATATCAAGCAGTCATACAAGTCCAACAAAATATAAAGTCATAATCCAAGTTATACATGTCCGAAATGTAAGGAAAAAGATCACTAATCTAGTCCAGAAGAAGACGGAGGTGGAATAGAATGATCAATCTGATGGAGTCCTTTGGTAATACGATGAAAGTATTTTCGCATATATTTCATGGATGATTTTTTTACTCTCATTCAGGTTGTCTTGAGAAACTTTCAAGGCATCCACCTTCTCTTCCAAAGAGCAAAGACGCTCATCAAACTGAGTCACTGAAAATTAGGATCAACTTCGACATCGTCAAATTCAAGTTCATTAAATATATCTTCCATCATAGTCTCAGTTGGCAATGCATCTTCTTCACCAACTTCCTCTGCTCCCACATTCATTTGGCCTAGACTCAGCTTTAGGTTCATCTTGTTTATATTTGAGTTGTTGAAGGGGAGAATCGAAATAGGAGCTTCACCAAGAGGCATGACCATATTACAGTGCATGGCATCGAATAGGTGAAGGGAATATATCAGTGGCCCAGATGAAGACGAAATTGAATAATAATGTACCATATCAAAGATTGAAGATAGATGGGAATGCCAGACACAACAGAATGTAAAATGCGAGCCATGAATGAAGTAAGCTCGACTTTGTTTCCAAAGCGCGGATAGACATTTGCAATAAAAATGCGATGTAGGACCCTATATTTGGGCAACATTTGATTAGCCCGAAACGTATTTCCATCATTCCATTCCGAGTCCATGTTACATAATTTACGAGTTACCAAACGTCATTCCGATTCATTCAATCAATCAATTAAAGCTAGTATGGGTATATCACCATCATTCACATTGACATTTAGCAAACTTGAAATTTCGTACCTATCAACTTAAAAATTGCCTTCCCTAAAGGTAATTGTGAAAGTCAAATTTTCAAGTGATACGTTGCTCATACAAGCAAACATACCCTGCGCAATGGAGCGGTATGCGTGTCCTCCCCAATTTAAAATGTTTTCCCAATCTACAGCCACTAGGATGGGAAGAAGTTGAAACTGAGCTAAGTGATTTAAATTGACGTTCCGCTCAATAATGATCTCCCGAGTGTGAGAATCTAGCACATATTCGAGATCTTCGATGGTTGATTGAAGGGTTCGTACCCGAATAGGTGTAGAACAAGAAGAGGAAGCTCGAGTAGCTTTCTTCTTCGAGCTACCTTCCATTGCAAGATTCAAAACAAGAAAAATATCAATGGGAGATGGGGTTTAGAGAAAATCAAATTTTGAGCAAAAACCCTTTGCAAATCAAGAGAAAACCTCAAATCTTCACCAAAATCTAGCAAGATATGGAAATGGGAACCCAAATATAGAAGGAAATAAAAAATGAAGCACTTACCGAGCACTAATCGAAGGTGGGTTCGACGAGTCGGATAAGGGTCAGATGAGGAAGAAGAGAAAAAGATGATTTTTCTCTCTTATAAAGGGCCTCCAACCATGTAACTGGACTGGTTGAGTACATGATTGACCCATCGAGCCACGACTGGTCGAGTATGTGCTCAACCGGTCGTGCAAGCAACAAAAATATAATTTTTTAATTCAAAAATTTTGATTTATTTTACACTAATTATTTGCACAAAAATATAACAAATAAAACATGTTAATACATAATGACAAGCTCAAATAGAATTACACATACCAATATCCATTATCAATTTTAAAAATCGACTTCTGTCAAGAGGTTTAGTAAATAAATCAGCCAGTTGATTTTCCATTTGAATATATTCCAACGAAATAACTTTATCCTCAACTAAATCCCGGATATAGTGATATCGAATGTCAATATGCTTCGTACATGAATGCTGGATGGAATTTTTAGATATATTCATTGCGTTAGAGTCATCGTAATACAAAATCATTGTATCTTGCATAATACCATAGTCTTTGAGCATCTGTTTCATCCATACAAGCTGAGTACAAGCATTTTCGGATGAAATGTATTCAGTCTCAGCTGTAGATAATGATACAGAACTTTGTTTCTTTCTGTGCCAGGATATCAGACAATTTCTAACATAAAAGCATCCACCACTGATAGATTTTCTATCATCTATGTTCCCATCCCAGTCAGCATCCGTATCACTAGCTAATTGAACATTAGTATCACATGGATACCAGAGACCTAAATTAGCTATATTTGTGACATATTTAATTATATGCTTGACAACAATTAGATGAGATTCCTCAGGATCTAATTGATATCTAGCACAGATACTTACGCTGAATGTTATATCAGGATGACTAGCAGTTAAGTATAGTAAGCTACCAATCATACTACGATATAATCGAGGATCTATACTTTTACTTGTTTCATCCTTCGAGAGCTTGAGAGTCGTACTCATAGGAGTATTGAATTTCTAACTATTTTCGAATCCAAATTTCTCAACCAGGTTTAAGGTGTACTTGGTTTGAGAAATGAAGATACCATCATCTAGTTCATTAACCTACAGCCCTAGAAAGTAGTTCCATTCTCCCACCATACACATTTTAAATCTACATTTCATCAGCTCCGCAAACTCAGTAGACAAGTTAGTGTAAGTAGAACCATATATAATATCATCCACATATATCTGTACTATTAGTATGTGTTCATTATATTTTTTAACAAAAAGAGTCTTATCAACACTCCCCATAATAAAATTATGACTTAGTAAGAACTTAGTCAATTTTTCATACCATGCCCTGGGAGCTTGTTTCAACCCATAAAGTGCCTTTTTTAGGCAATACACATGATTAGAGTGTTTATGGTCCTCAAAACCCTTAGGTTGTTCAACATAGACCTCTTCATGCAGATCACCATTTAAGAATGTACTTTTAACGTCCATTTGGTAAATTTTAAACTTTTAAAAGCATGCAATGGATATGAATAATCTGATGGATTCAAGATGAGCTACTGGGGCAAAGGTTTCATCATAATCAACTCCTTCAATCTGAGTGTACCCTTGTACAACCAATCTAGACTGGTTTCTGATTATGTTCCCTAACTCATCAGATTTATTTTTAAAGATCTACTTGGTTCTAATTATATGTTTATCAGATGGTTTAGGAACTAAATACCACACATCATTTCTAACAAATTGATTCAGTTCATCTTGCATGGAAACTATCCAATTTTCATTAGTGAGTGCCTCTTTTACGTTGGCTGGCTCAATTTGAGAAGTAAAACACACATAATTACATATGTTTTCTAATTGTATTCGAGTATGCACACCAGTAAGAGGGTTGCCTAGAATTTGATCAGTAGGATGGTCTTTGACTGATCGCATGTCAGACCCATAACCTAGTATCCATTCCATTCCGTTAGGTCTCGCAATCCTTCCGGTCGAATTTCGGTGACCCGCGACTTGTAGGTAGCCATTGCAAGCATCCCTAAGTTCTCTCCCGTAAACTCAAATTGATTTAACCTGAAACCTATGTCATTGCGACCGCATCGTCGCCGCAGTTCTAACGCTGCGTCTCGTGCGCCAATCCGAGGTGTAGATCAAAAGATGTACCCCGCGCAATATTTGGACCATTAATCATGATGTGGGACCCACCTTGTTATTTGTGCACATTTTCCTAGATGGGTGACCTCACCCTAGTTTCATCATTACATATAGCTACCTAGCCTACCTATGATAGCTACCTAGCCTATTACCTATAGCCCTAGCCTAGTAATCTCGTTATGGGTTTTCTTCCCAAAGTCATCATTGGATTCTCTACCCCATGTGCTATGATAGGTTCTCTTACCGAAACTCATAATGGCCTTACACCCTCATCATTCCACTTCTACAACTCTCTCTCTCTCTTTCTCTCCTTTCTCCTTCATTTTCATTTCTCTTCCTCCTTTGCTAAAGAGGAGAAAGCGTCTCACCTTCCTCCATTTTCTAGCCCTCTCTTCTCTAGAATCCCACCTAATCCAACCCTTGTAATCCCATCTCAACCATAGATCCTTCTTTCTTGGAGTTAGAGGAGCATAGTGTTGAAGAAAGAAGAAGATCCTTAAGGTGGGTGTTCCCTAGGGTAGATTTTTTTTTATTATTTTTTTTATTTTTCTTCCTTAGATCTTCATTTTTCCTTCATGGGAGTGTATAAGACCCACCAATCAATGGTAGAGATCCTACATGACTCCATGAGTGTGGCCAATGGTCCACTTTGTGCATGCATGTCGCCATGATGGGGCCATTCTCCATGGACCCCATCATGATGTTTTTCCTTTGATCTATAGTTGTTGGGCCATCTAGACCCTAGATCCATGGTGGGGATGGTATCCCCACCTCAGATTTTTTTATTGTAAGGCCCATGCATGCGTGAGACCCATGTGTATTTGATCTTATGGTTGTGATTGCTTGAGAAGGGCTCATAGTGGCGGAGCCCTTCTTATGGCCGTGATCTTCTCTCTCTCTCTCTTATTTTTCCTGATGGTGTGTGGCCCACCTTGTGCGTCTAGGATGCCCAGACCATCCAGCAAGGTAGGACGTCCTTGCTATCCATTTTCTGGACGTTGGGCATCCCACTTTCTGGCATGCAAAGAGATCTGATACTGGAGTCCTAGTTTGGGGTTTGTGGGGCCCACTAAGGTAGGCCACACCACGTTTTATTTGAAGTATTTCCCCCTGTCTAGCAACTTATGGGCTGGAATCTCCAACAACATATTGTTGTCCAGATTTTTTTTGTGCCCTTGTTGCTGATTGTTGCATGGAGTTTAGTCTTGTTTGTAGCCTCGTTTTCTTCCTAATGTGGGGTATTTCTTTGAGGTGTGGACCCCACCTTGATGTGTGATGAAACCCTTTGCATCCACCCTTGATTAGAGCCCCATGGAGTAGGCCCAAGAGGGCTGGACGGTCCAAGTTTCTAGACCGTCCAACAATCCTGCATGGAGGGAAAACATATATATTAGCTTAATTTTTAGAATGGTGGGCCACTTTTGTGGACCCCACCTTACTGCACATTCATGGGTGCATGCTAACCACCCATTTTCCTCTTACATAGGCAGGCCTGGGCCCACTCCATCGGGTGTACAAGATGGGGACAGCATCATTTCAGCAGCAGAATTTTTTTTGTTTTTTTTATAACCTTGTTGTCCAGATTTTTAATTCCTGTTTGTATGTATTTATGGCTTCTCCCCTTACCTTCCTTGTGGCCCACCTTGCTAGGACCCACCTCAGGTTTATGTGGGCCATCCGGGCCGCCCATTTTTTAGGGTTACCGTAGCTGGGCTAGTAGCCCACCTGCTAGACGTTCCAGCTAGGCTGACGTCTAGCAGGGGCTAGCCGTTCCCCCCATGTGGCCCACCTTGATTGTGTGTGTTGTCGACACCGCCCTCCACTTTGTGTGGCCCACTTGGACATGGTCCACCCCCTTAGTGGGACGTCCACAAGTGGGGCCCACCTTGGATATTTATAGGGCCAGCCGTCCAGACCATTTGGGGTGTTGCTGGACTTGCAGTCCATCAGCAGGCTCACTTTGATTTATGTGTTGTATTCTCACCTTCCATCTAGTGGTGCCCCCTGTGATAATTACGGGCCATCATGAAGTTTATGTTCACTCAGAATTACCATCTATTAGACCCCAGCAGGCCTAGGAAGTTGGGTGGGCTTGATGTCCAGCAAAGGCCTTAAAAAAATTATGTATATAGCTGGAAGCTGTGATGTTGTGAGGCCCACCAGATTGAGGGTGTTGTGTACTCACTCTATGTAGGTATTTTCCTGTGATTATTAGACCCTGTTAGTGCCTTGTGAGGCCCGCCTTTGGCTGATTGTTTGAGGACCAAGACAATCTAGATTTTTGGACGTATAGCAGGCCCAGATGGATTGGACGTCCAGACTTGAGCCCAGTTTTGTGTATGAACTGCTTACCTATTGTGTTGGACCTTGCGAGCTGACCAGTCTTGGGCTGAATTGTAAGGCCCATCTTGGTGAATCTTGGATATGCCTTACCTATGTATTTGGGCATATGGGCTACCCATGAGGCCCATCATAATGCATATATTCATTGGCTATGATACTTGTGCCATGGTTTGCCCCATTGAGCCCATGTTGATGTATGTAGGTTCCATGCCCTCTTTTAAGGCCCATCATGTGGTATGAGATGTTATGGATTGCTGCCCATTTTCTTTTCATAGTTGTATCTAGGCCATGGGCCTTGTTTTGCTAGATTCCTTATTGGGCTGCCTTCTAGGGAACAATGGTGGTTAAATGTCCACATTGTGAACCTCTCTAAGCCCTTTGTTAGGCCCATTCTCATCTATTGGGCCCATAGTATTGCTTACCTAGACTTTGTGGGCTACCCCAAACCGTTGGGCCCCCACTATTGGTTATGCTTCTTCCATACCATGTAGAATCGTCTAAGTGCCTAGACCCGACCTTGCTAACAGGAGAGTACATCATCACCGCATGATATGCTTAGTTATCTTCATGATTCATTCCCATGTGCATCATATGTATGCTTGGTTGAGGAGTGATTGATTATGGTATGTGTCATTGGACAGGTTGTTTATGGGACTCTCTGAGTGATGGAGTTACCCCACATGAGTGTGTTGTATGCACAAGACTGATGCATGGTTGATTAGTATGATTCATGCATCTCGCATTTGCATGGCGTGGTTATTATTCGCCCTAGTATCATCAGAGCCGTAGCCTCCATAGGCACATCGTAGATAGCCAGATTTGGACACCATAAATGCTTGGTTCTAGCACTGTGGGCACGTAGGATGTCCTTAGGTGAAAGTCCTAGAACCTTTTTGGTACCAAGAGATGCTCCAACATCTAGACCGAGTGAAAACAGAGCGTCTATGCCAAATACCATTAGGCCGCGTCTCCCACTGTGTCGTGGTCGGTTGGAAGGGGGTGTGGCTTTATCCGCCCGAGCGAGGGGGCTGTAAGCTAGGCTGAGTTTAACCAGCTCCCAAATGGGTCCGATATCAATGAGCCGGGTAAGTATTGGCAGACTACTGGCGGGTAGTGAGGTCTCTTCCGCTCGCTAGGCTGCGCGGCTAGGGAGGCGATAGTCAGTGTGGAGTGTATTTAACCCCGGTGATTTTCCAAAGAGGAACTGTACTAATATGTGGACTTGATATGAGGATTGGCATGATCGTATTGCATATTGCATATGACATTTGGATATATAGGCCCTGCATCGCATAGCCCTGGTATGGCTGATAGCATTCATGCTTGGTGTAGCATAGCCTTAGGATGGTTGATGGCACCCCTACCTTGTATTGCATAGGCTTGGTATGGCTGATGGCATTCCTGTCTTGCATTGCATAGCCTTGTTACGGCTGGTGGTATTCATGGTCTTGCCAGCATATTCTGCATACTTGACACCTATCCCGCACACACTTATACCACCCTCTAAGCTTTCTATAAGCTTATGCAAGATTGATGCATGCAGGTGATGCTAGGCAGTAGCTGAGCAGGAGCAGGAGCGTGCCGCGGAGCCTTTGGAGTTTTATTGTAGCCATTCTATCTTTCCCTTTATGTGCCTTGTATTGTAAAAGTTTTTATTCTTAGTGAATTTTGTGATGATGTTCCTGTAGTTATTATTTGTGGGTTATGATCTTGGTTATGTTGATTATGAAACAAACTTATGTTATAGAAATCCTCCTCGTAGGATCCCAGGATCGGAACCTGGTGCCAGGAGCCGAGAATGGGGTACTACGGAGGTTGTTGGCACCGGATTCGGCGATTGGGAATTTTATGAGCCCAGTTTCCAAATTTGAAGCCTGACATCTTAGTTCAGTATTGATTTGACAGGATAAGGAGTCAAAATTTTTAATTATATTGACTTCATCATCGTTTGAACTAGTAGATGGTGTATTCAGGTGATCATCAATAACCACATTTATGGACTCCTGAATGACACCAGTTCTCTTGTTGACAACTTGCTACACTCGACTATTCAGAGCATACCCTAGGAATATCCCTTCATCACTCTTAGTGTTGAACTTCCCTAAACTTTCACGGTCTCATAAAATGTAGCACTTACTTCCAAAAACTTGAAAGTATTTAACTGTAGGTTTCTTGTTAAACCACAATTCGTAAGCTATTTTATCTTTTGATTTTCTAATGTAAACACGATTTATTATATAGCACACAGTGTTAACAGCTTCAGCCCATAGATTTTTAGGTTACTTCATGCTATTCAACATTACATTGGCCATCTCTTGTAGCACTCTATTTTTCCTTTCAACAACCCCATTTTGTTGAGGTGTCTTAGGAGCTGAAAACTCATGCGATATACCATGATCGCTACAGAACTTCTTAAAATTGCTATTTTCAAACTTCGATCCATGATAATTTCAGTTGCTTCCAATTGATCTTGTACTTGAAGTTATTGAAGCATGATTTTGTACACTTTAAATTCTTGAACTTAATCTTGAACATTTGAAGTTCTTGAACTTGATCTTGTCCATGCAGTGCCTTTGAGCTAACATATAGACTTGAAGTAGCACAAGAACTAGGTCTAGAACTTGCACTTGAGCTAGCACTTTGACTTGATCTTGAATTTGAAGACGTACTTGAACTTGAAGCAATATTCCATGACTTGAATGTAGCACATCTTCATTTGAAGGTGAACTTTCCATCACTTGTACAGGTCCATCAATCCAAAGTGGTTTGTCACAACGAAATTTGACAACTAAGGGTACTAAATATACAATACAGCACTTACACTTGGGAATATCATGAAATTTTCTATTTTCTTGATGGGAGCTCTGAAAGCTGTCTACAAACCCGAATGCCCATCATACACTCATTACACACACTAGTTACCTAATACACTATCAAATTGTTTCAAGATCAAAATTTCCACAGGAAATTTAAATTGAAATTTTCTACATTTATCAAGATTCTCGAATCCAATTATAATACACCTAGCTTAAGGTTAAAAATATACCCAACAATTTACCTCTAGTTACTTTAAGCGTTAGAATTTGTATAAAACAATGTTTCTAACTAGAGAGATGTATGAGAGAATTCATATTATACTTCCTGAAACGATTTCTAAAATTTAAGAAGTACTTATATTCGATCAAATGTTCAACTTGGTGGGTAGGGAATTTCCTGCAATGCGTAAATTCATTTCACTTACTAAATGTTTTAACAAAGTCATTTCAACTAAGGAAAATTATGGGAAAAATTCAAATCCTAGATTTCTAAAAAGTTCATTGGAAGTCATGTTCAAGAAATATTCTTCTTAACCACCGGTTTCAGTAACTATTCTAGTAATTTACATGAGATTCAAAGTTCTTGTCCTTATGTGTAACACCCCGGATTTTTCCCAACCTAGAGTTAGACGTCCTTAGGCGATGGGTCGATCCTAACACCTGATTAACTTCTCAAACACTCAATTCAAAAGTCTCAAATCCCTTTTCAAACTATTTTCTTCAAAACCTCACATTTCCTTCAAAAATCTCACCTTTCACTACCTCATCCTTCAAAATTTTCTAAGTGCTTTCATATTAGACACAAATCTTAAAGTTTAGGTAATGTTAATCAATACTTAACCTAAAAATTACTATGAATAGTAAATAAATAAATAAAAGGGGTTTTTAACCATTAACCTTTTGGAATCTCACGAAATAAGTAGGCTATTTGGATAGATCAGCTTCTCCTACCCCAAAAACATGTATTGCACGTCAAATAACTCATCTTAGGTTGTAAAATACACTTATTTCGAATACCGGACACCGAAATCACCCCAAACAGGACAGCGAGCAGCGAGGGCCTCGCTAAAATGCAGGCTTGGCAGAGCCACAACGGGCCAGCCGCCCGTTTTCGACAGAAAAATTCTGCACTGTTCATCCAACTTTGAAAAATCATATCTCCCTCATTATAACTCCGATTCAGGTGATTCAAAAACCAGATTGAAGCTTAATAAGTATCGTTTCATATAAAAATAAAAAATTTTAGTATAGTTAAATATATTTGGTTGTAACAACTGTCCGGAAAACATTATTTTGGACAGCTGCCGCTTCTAGAATTTTTAGAATTTTTCTACAACACGAAACCTAATGAAATTTGGTAGAGATGAAGTAGACATGATGAAAAACTACTAAAAAAATAATTAAAATGATATACTACCTAAAAATGCCAGAAAGGGGCGTAGAACTGCCTTAGGATCATATTCTTTCGTAATTAGGGCCTAATTTAGTTAAGTATTAAACTAAATGCTCAGTAGAATTAGCTTGAATCACTTTAAACATGATCTATAAGACCCAAAACTTATGGAATCATTGACGCTATGTTACCCTATAATCTAGGATCAATCTCATTACCCGGTTGCTCTCGGGAGCATCACGAAACTCCGCATCGGACCTGGACTGCACGTCGAAAGTCCGATTAACGCGAAGCTAAACGATTAGGACCGCCTTATTGGGTTTAACAACCATCTCGAAAATCAAATCCAGAGTGTCCCGGGGCTATTCGCTTGAGCCCGGAGCGAGGATTATGAGAAAACATGGTTTTCTTTAGAAATTAAATCTAATTTAAGTAATCTGAGACTTGTCGCTTGCGGGCTGAATATAAGGATTCGAACCGTCAGATTCTGACCCAAATACACCCTCGGATTAGGGGAAATTTCCTACACAGGCCAGTATACTTGTGGCCCTGATCGGTGATTGTGGACCGTTGAACTGAAACTGGTCTACCACGGACGATCTGTAAACCCGATCGGACTGAAAATCTAACTTGACCTAGATCCATGGTTAGGGAGCTTAATTCCGATCTTTGGCTCAAGGGGGGGCTCTAGAAATGCTCCGTTGAGCCGAAACAGTCTCCCTTTGGACATAACCAAAGTATACCTTGGCCCTGGCGCCATTTCCATCAAATTTTGGCCTATATAAGGACCTTAAGCCCTCTCTCATTCAGCCCATATGAATATGAGAGAAACCCTAGGAGAGAGAAGAGAGAAAAGAGAGAGAGAAAGTGTGAGAAGAGTGAGAGATTCTTCCTGATACTCTACCCTGCTATCCTACGTGCTTAACCATTACGATCTAATCACTTTTTCAGCGATCCCGGCTTCGTTCCGAGGTAAGAAAAACCTAACCCTAATCTGTTCTAAGGTTTCCAATGTTGTAAGTAGCGAAATAGCTGACTCAACTCGTGATTTAGGTCGTCATATTAACTTCGATGAAGACTTAGCACTTCTGTCAAGTTCTTTACACTTCTACGGCGTAAGGTGTGGACTTTAGATGTATAGGTAATGGTTTTCAAGGCTTTCAATGTCAATTGAAGAATTATAACTGACAAGGGTGCTATTACATATGCAAAATGCGTCGTCTGTTTCATTATACGAGTTTACATGAACTATGTAGAATATAGTGTATTCTATGCATATGTCAGAATGTTTGAATATGTTTGGAATTTGGATTTATGCTTAACATGTTTATTTGTCGTGAATATATGCCTAATACATGTGCGACAACTCCTTAATGAAAGGACTTGCACAAAATCACGTCACGGAAAATATACGTGTAACGACTCGAAAAATTCCGTACAATGGCCCGATTATCACCTCAGACAGAAATCACTTAGGATCGAATCCTTTAGAAATTAAACAAAGTTAACTATGTGCTACACTAGATTGGCTATGAAATCCGTTTGATTCACTTTAAATACGATTTGCAAGACCCAAAACTTGTAGAATCATTGACGCTAGGTTACCCAAAAATCTAGGATCAAACTCATTACCCGCCTGCTCTCGGGAGCACATTGAAACTCTGTATTAGATCTGGACCTTACATCGGAAGTCCGAATAATGCAAAGTTATAGAATTAGGATCACCTTGCTGGGCTTGACAACCATATCTGAAATCAAATCCAGATAATATTCCAGGGCTATTCGCTTGAGCCCGAAATGAGGAGTGTGAGAAAACCTAGTTTTCTTTAGAAATTAAATGAAATTTAAGTAATCTAAGATTTGGTGTTTGCGAGCCAAATATAAGCAATCAAACCGTCGGAATCTGACCCAAATACAACCTAGGATTAGGAATATATGTCTGTGTACTTGTAACCCTGATCGAGTTTCTGTAACCATTGAACTGAAACTAGTCCGCCACGTGTGGTCTGAGAACCCGACTGGAACGAAAACTTAATTTGTAACGACTCAAAAATTTCCGTACAATGGCCCGAGTACCACCTCGACCAAAAATCACTTAGGATTAAATCCTTTAGAAATTTAACAAAGTTAACTAAGTGTTAAACTAGATTAGCCATGAAATCTGCTAGAATCGCTTTAAATACGGTCTGCAAAACTCAAAACTTGTAGAATCATTGACACTAGGTTACCCTAAAATCTAGGATCAAACTCATTACCCGACTGCTCTCGGGAGCACATTGAAACTCTGTATCAGGTCTGGACCGCACATCGGGAGTCCAAATAATACGAAGTTAAGGACTTAGGACCGCCTCGCTAGACTTGACAACCATCTCGGAAATCAAATCCAGATAGTGTCCCATGGCTGTTCGCTTGAGTCCGGAGCGAGGAGTGTGAAAACACTTGCTTTCTTTACAAAATAAATATCTCAAATAGTAATCTGAAACTTGTTACTTGTGGACATTTTGTAAGCAACCAGACCGTCAGAATCTGACCCAAATACACCCTCGGATCAGGAAAAATTTCATAAACATATCCATGTATTTGGAATTTCAAATCGAGATCCGCTGACCTTTGAACTGAAACTGGTCTGCCACGTGTGATCTGGGAATCCGACTGAAATGAAAACTTAACTCCACCTGGATCCAAGGTTGATGAGCTTAAGTCCGACCTTTGGCTCAAGGAGGCCCACTAGAAGTCCTCTGTTGAGCTAGAAAAGTGTCGCTTTGGTTATAACCTAAGTATACCTTGACCACAAGTCCATTTTAGAGTGTTTTTAGGCTATATAAGGACCTTAGAACCCTCTCTCTCACAGCCATACGAATTTGAGAAAAACCCTAGGGAGAGAAGTGAGAAAAGAGAGAGAAAGAGTGAGAGAAGTGGGAGAAGCTCCCTACTACTATCCCCTGCCGCTACACAAGCTGCACCACCCGATTCTCATCGCTTTCCCGGCGATTCCGACTTCATTTCTAGGTAAGAAACCCTAACCCTAATCTGTTTTGGAGTTGTAAGGGTTGTAGGTTATGAAATAGCTAACCTATTTCCTTCTATAGGTTACCGAATTGCCAAATACGGAAGCTTGGCAAGCCTATCGTATTCGTTACGATTATACGACTAAAGGTGAGGACTTTAGGAGTATAGGTTACAGTTTTCAACGCTTTCAATGTCAGATAATGATAGATTCATGATCTGCATGCAATTGTACATGTACAAAGTGCTGTCTGTTTTCCGTTTTGATTAAAGACGTAGAATATAAAATCTTACACATTCTAGGTATTCGTAGAAAGTACTGTATACGTATAAATTTTGGAAATGTGTTTGCCATGATTAGTTGTTGTATGAATATATCATATATGGATAAAATACTTAATTGGCGAAAGGACTCGCCCTAATACATGTTTTGCTAATATACACTATGTATGTAGAAATAGTGTATTCTAGAAAGTACCGTATACATATAAATTTTAGAAATGTGTTTGCCATGATTATTTGTTGTATGTGTAAGTGCCATAGTCTTTATCCCTGTCGGTTGTCAAATTTGTGATGCCAAAATCGCTGTTATATAACTTGGATAAGTGACGCTCTCTCAAAAGATCAACATTCATGAACATGTAAAGATCGCAACAAACAAAGATCACAACAAGCAAAGCTCTCAAGTACAAAGATCAAACTTGACTGTATGTACTGCTCACAAGACAAGTCAGAATGTATGATTCATGAAGTGTACAAGGCAGTTCATAAAGAATACAAGAGACTTTCAAGGCTGAGCTACATCAAGATTTCAAGATTGAACTACATCAGGTTGAACTACATCAAGACATCAAGGTTTAACTTCAAGGTCACTTGTTCCTAATGTTTCAATGTCCTTACTTCTAGTTGAGGTTTGATTGACCATAGGTTGACCTTAGAAGTAGGTCACTTTGGATACATAAGTCATATGTATATGTCACATGCGTTTAGGCCGTCCGAAGACATATCCTAGGCTTTCTTCGACTAGTTCTAGCCTTGCTTCGACCAGTCTAAGAATTTCCTCGATATGTCGTAAGGTTGTTACAAAATTCAGATATTTTCTGTTAGCCTTCGACCAGTCTAGGAATCTCTTCGACCAGTCGAAGGAATAGTGTCAACTGCATCGTCGACCGGTCGAATATCCTCGACTCAAAGTCCAGCGAATATTTACAGGGTCTTCGACCAGTCGAAGGAGACCTTCGACCAGTCGTAGAACGGTTAAAGCTTATCGCGCCCAATTTTTTTCAAATCTGTTACTTCTTTGACTAGTCGAAGAGCTCCCTAGACCAGTCGAAGACGCGATCTGCTCACCTATAAATAGAGCGCAAATCTCAGAAGAATTCAAGGAATTAATTAATCTATTTAAGCCAATCTTCGTCAAACTTCTGAGTGATAATTATGTGCTCCATCTAAGCTAAGTGTGCTTATTTTATATTCTCTTTCTTTAGCTTTATTTAATTGATTTTGTTTCTGCTATTCCAATCTAATTTGATAAGAGGAATTGTTATTCCCTTTCTTTGGAATTAAAATTAATTAAGGCAAGCCCTAGTTGGTTTAATTTAAAATCTATTAAAACTAGAACCATTGTAATTGAGTACTGGACATTGAACTTGGACATTCAATCATTTACTCTGATTTGGTTCTACCGGGCTGCTACAACGAAGGAGATAATCAGGTATTTTACATTTAAATTGTAAATTCCTTTCTGTTTTGGTTTCTTTCAAGATTTGCCAGAAAAATCATGTTGTATTGGTTATCTGAGGAGATCCAGGAAAACTATAAAGTGGGGTTTTTTTAATTGTGTAAGCCCACAGACAAAGACATAATTGTAAAGGTTTTGGGTGAACCTGTGAAAACCTATTTTGTTAGTGAACGCTAATATCCCCTGTGTGAGGATATTAGGAGTGGAGTAGCATTCTGTGTGGCTGTTGTTTAACAGTTGGTGAACACACAGGCGAACCACTATAATCCCTTGTGTTATGGTTGAATGATTTACATTTCTAATATTTAATATTCATTTGTGGAATGTATGTATGGTGGTGAATGTTGTAATCATTTAATTCAAGCATTGTGGGAATTTTGTAATAGTTTATAATTTACTTTCTACTATTCCTTTATCTGCTTGAAATTCAATTTTCTTTAAAAGTTGTTCCAGCAAGGTTGCCCTGCCATTTTTATGGTGTATGGCTGTCCCTAGAACAATACATTTGTGATTACAATTTATTTCAGTTTGTGCTTAATTCTGTATTCCTCTTTGGTTTGAGATTTGATACAAAGATCTTTCTAGAAATAAGGTTGTCCTACCATAAACTCTGGTTTTTGGTGAAAGGTTGTCCTTAGAACAACATTTTTATCAACCTTTCAAGATCTAAATTTTGAGGTTGTTTTACTTTCCTGCATGGTGAGTAAGTTTGGCTATTATATTTAATTTAATTCCACTGTTATAAGTTTTATTTGGCATAGTCCTATTCACCCCTCCCCCCCCCCCCCCCTCTAGGACATATAGCTAGGCCTTTTCAAGTGGTATCAGAGACTAATAGCTCGTTTATATTGCTTTTTTATTTTGGATTTATTTCCTGAGCTAACGATCTAAGCTATATAAAAAGATGTCAAATTTTGATAGCCTTTCAGTCACTAGGCCGCCACCATTTGATGGCTCCAACTATGCCTATTGGAAAGCCAGAATGAGGATCTTCCTAAAATCAATGGATGAGAGTGTGTGGCGAACCACAGTGACTGAATGGAAAACTCCTACCATTGAAGTAACTGAATCCGACAGTTCAAAAACTATGTTTGTACCTGTTTATTATTTATGGACCACCCTTCAGAAAAGTGAATATAGTGCCAATGCTAAAGCACTAAATGCAATCACTTGCGCACTATCACCGGATGAGTTCAAAAGAATCATATCCTGTGATACTGCAAAGCAAGCTTGGGATATACTAGAAATGACACACGAGGGTACATCAATTGTCAAAAAATCTAAAGTCCAACTCCTCACAACCAAATTTGAAGAAATTCATATGGAGGAAAATGAAATGTTTATGGACTTTTACACTAGACTAAATGACATTGTAAACTCAATGTGGGGTCTTGGCGATAAAATCTCAGAAAGTAAAGTGTGTGCAAAGATAGTACGCTCACTTCCTGAACGGTTGAATTCTAAAGTAACCGCGATCCAGGAACTTCGTGATACGGATAGTATGAAGGTAGACGAACTAGTTGGTTCTTTACAAACCTACAAGTTAAACTTTAAAGCTCCTAAAGGAAAATCGATTGCTCTAAAATCCTCTAAATGTAATTCAGAAGAAAATTCTGATTCAGAAGATGATATGGCTCTTTTAGCTAAGAAATTTTACAAGATTTTCAAAAGTAAGAAAAGGGTTGATTTTCAAAAATCAAATGATAAAAAGAAGTTTAGACCCAAAACTCGAAAATCTTTAAAAGATAGTCAATGTTACAACTGTCAAGAATATGGGCACTTAGCAAATAGATGTCCTAAAAAGGACAAACCCAAGAAGAAGGGTATGTTGGCTACATGGGATGAATCATCTGATTCTGAAGCTTCTTCTGAATCAGAAGATTCTGAAACTGAATTAGGGAATGAAGTTAAAGCTCTTATGACTCTAGCCAAATTCACATTTTCAGATAATGACTCAACAAGTGAAGAAAATCTGAGTAGTGAATATGAAAATGAAGATGATCTTCAAGACGCTTACAATGCCCTATATAAGGAAAGTTGTAAAATTGCTGTCAAACTTAAACTTTAAAAAGAAAAGTTTTCTAAACTCAAAGAATGTTTTGAATCACTTGTCTTAGAAAATCACAAATTTCAGATTGTTTTGAAAAATCAAAATGTGATTTGGAATTCAAAAACTCCCTAATTGTTGATTTGAAATCTGAAATTGAAAATCTCAAAAATGAAGTATCTTCTCTCCTGAGTCTAAAGGACACATGGAAATATGCCCAAGGTGATCCAAAGTTAGAAAAACTTTTATCCGGATCAAGAAAATGTGGCGATCTATCTGGGTTGGGCTATGATAAAATTTATCTTTTAAACAAAAGTATACTCCTATGTTTGTGAAAGGAAAGTCCTCAAACTCAAAAGGGAAAAGTACTTATCAAGGTTTTTCTAAGAATTCAAAAAGTCTTCAAAAACCTAGAAGCAGCCATTCAACTTTAATCAGAAACAAAATCCACTAGCTGAAAAGATTGTAGATTTCCTCAAGAAGCTCCTAAAATCTAACTCTATAGGTTATTCTTACAACTATAAACAAAAGAAGACCAACTATGTTCCTAAACCCAAAACAGTTATGAAATGGGTTCCTAAAGTCACCTGCTTGGTTGCTCACATTGCTTTCAAAGCAACAAGTCATTTAAAGTGGTACCTAGACAGTGGATGTTCCAGGCGTATGACAGGTGACAAAGCGTTATTCACGGATCTAAAAGATATGACTAATGGTTTAGTCACATTTGGTGATGGAAGCAACTGCAAGATTATAGGCCAAGGTACGGTTCAACTTTTTAATCTTTCTGTGTTTAAAAACGTTTTATATGTTGAAGGCTTAAAGCATAACTTACTTAGCATATCTCAGATATGTGATAATAACCATAGTGTTCGGTTCTCTAATCAAAGCTGTGAGATACTAAATAATAAGGGTTCTGTAATACTAACTGGACGTAGAACGTCTGAAAATTGCTATATCATTAGCGAATCCAGCTCATCTAATCAAACATGTTACATGGTCCATACAAACGAGACTAATTTATGGCACAAACGTCTTGGATATGTACATTATCGAAATTTATATAGATTGAGCAATCAAGAACTCATAAGAGGTTTACCCAAACTTCAGAAGTTAGATAAAATATGTGGTGAGTGCCAGATAGGCAAACAAACAAGGAACTCACACAAAAAGGTGAATTCAAAAACTACATCAAGACCACTCGAACTTCTCCACATGGATCTAATTGGACCTACTAGAACGGAAAGTCGTGGTGGGAAAAAGTATATTCTGGTAATAGTTGATGACTTTACCAGATTCACTTGGGTAGCGTTCTTAAGGGATAAATCTGAAACCCTTGAAGAAGTAAGAAAAGTTCTCAAAAGAATTCAAATTGAAAAATCTTCTCAAATCAGTAAGATTCGTAATGATCATGGATCTGAATTTGAGAATAGCAATTTTGAGAAGTTTTGTACCGACTAAGGAATATTACATGAATTCTCTGCTCCCAAAACTCCACAACAAAATGGAATTGTGGAAAGAAAGAATTGGGTACTTCAAGAAATGGCTAATGTCATGTTAAATAGCATAAAGCTCTCTAAAATTCTTTGGGCTGAAGCTGTCAACACAGCTTGCTATATTATTAACTGAATCTACACTAGCAAAGATAATAATAAAATGGCTTACGAATTATGGTTCAATAAAAAGCCTACTGTCAGATACTTTCGAGTTTTTGGCAGCAAGTGCTATATTTTACAAGATTGTGAAATTTTGAGAAAATTCGATGCAAAGAGTGATGAAGGGATTTTTCTAGGATATTCCTTAAACAGTCGTGCTTATAGGGTTCTGAACAAAAGAACTGGTGTGATTCAAGAGTCCATCAATGTTGTCATTGATGATCACTTAAATACGCCAATCCCTAATTCAGATAATGATGAAGTTCTAATCATTGATAAACCCGATACTTCATCAAATCAGACTGACTCTGAATTGAGGATTGTTAAAGATCATCCAACCACTCGAATTCTTGGAAACCCTCTCACTGGTGTTCGCACTCGTAGACAACTTGAGGATATATGTAATTATGTATGTTTTACATCCCAAATAGAACCATCTAATGTAAAAGAAGCTTTTACTGATGAGAACTGGATTGTTGCGATGCAAGAAGAACTTAACTAATTTATAAGAAGTGATGTTTGGTATCTCGTACCAAGACCTAAAGATAAACACATCATTGGAACAAAATGGATTTTCAAAAATAAGTCTGATGAGTGTGGAAATATAATTAGAAACAAGGAAAGACTAGTGGTACAAGGTTATACTCAAATCGAAGGAATTGATTTTGATGAAATTTTTGCACTAGTAGCACGTCTTGAATCTATCAGACTATTTATATCCATTGCATGTTTTAGAAAGATAAAGATATATCAAATGATGTGAAAAGTGTTTTTCTAAATGGCGATCTACATGAAGAAGTCTATGTTGAATAGCCAATGGGTTTTGAAGATCCCAAAAATACTGATCATGTGTATCGGCTTAAAAATGCACTTTATGGATTAAAACAAGCACCTAGGGCATGGTATGAGAAACTAACAAAATTTCTTTTAAGTCATAATTTTCAAATGGGATCTGTTGATAAAACTCTATTTGTTAAAAAACATAATAATCATATCTTAATGGTTTAGATTTATGTTGATGATATCATTTATGGATCAACTTGTACTGACTTGACTACTGAGTTTGCAGATTTGATGAAATCACAATTCAAAATGAGCATGGTTGGGGAATTGACTTATTTCCTTGGATTGCAAGTAAAGCAACAACCTGAAGGAATATTCATTTCTCAGTCTAAGTGTGCTTTGAATCTAATCAAGAGATTTGGATATGAGAATGACAAGAATTTCGATACTCCCATGAGTACTACTCTGAAACTCTCAAAAGACTCTAATGGTAAAAATGTTGATTCAAAACTTTATCGGAGTATGATTGGTAGTTTGTTATATTTAACTGCTAGTGGACCTGATATTTCTCTAAGTGTTGGTATTTGCGCAAGATATCAATCTGATCCAAAAGAATCTCACTTGATTGCTGTCAAGCGGATTATTAGATATGTCAGAAGTACTATAAATCTTGGTCTCTGGTATCCTCATGAGACTAGTGTCCAACTTGCTGGGTACTCAGATGCTGACTGGGCTGGTAATCTAAATGATAGAAAATCAACCAGTGGTGGTTGCTTTTACATTAGAAATTGTTTAGTTTCCTGGTTTAGTAAGAAACAAAATTCTATATCACTCTCAACAGCTGAAGCTGAGTATATCGCAGCTGGTAATGCATATACTCAACTTGTTTGGATGCAACGAATGCTAAGTGACTATGGAATTAAACAGGATTCTATGCTATTACATTGTGATAATTCCAGTGCGATAAATATTTCAAAAAATCCTATTCAGCATTCTCGTACAAAGCATATTGACATTAGATTTCATTATATTCGGGAATTGGTAGAAGAAAAAGTTATATCTCTGGAATATATTCCTACCGAGGATTAGCGAGCTGATATTTTCACAAAACCTCTTGATAAAAGCAGGTTTAAGAAGATGAAATTTGATCTTGGCATGTACTTTTAAAATGATTATTTATGCCTACTTGTAACATATTGTAGATATTTGATAGGTTGAATTTCAAATTCTTTTTAATTTTTAAGAAAACTGAATTTTTGATTATTACTCGACCAGTCGTGAGTATACTTGACCAGTCGACCTACGACCGGTCGTAGATACCCACGACTAGTCGTAGATCTCGAAAATCACTTAAAAATTGAGGATTTTTGCTTTCTTCCTCATTTCGTCTTTCTTTTCTAAAGAGCCGAGCTTCGACTTGTCGAACCCACCGTTCTTATTCTTCAAGGTTAGTGTTCCTTTTACGTTTTTCTTACAAATCTGTGTCTAGATTGCTTTCTTTTCTTACTTGAAGCTTTCTATTTAGGATTTCATTAAATTTGGGATTCGGATTTTGAAAAATCTGTTTTGAGTAAACCCATTTCTCAATCCTTTGCAACTTTTTATTTCCTTGTCATTGTTGTTGCATATGGCTTCTAGAGGTAGAAAAACTACTTCCCATGGTCCTTCTTCTTTCTCTAGATCGACCAAGCGTCATCTTCTTGTTCCCACTAATGATTCGGCTTATGTTGCGGACATTAGATCACGCAATGTTATTGTTGAACATCCTTTTGATATTAATCATATAGCACCTTTTGATATCCTTCCTATGCTTGAAGCTGTAAGTTGGGTTAACTTATTACATTGGGGTGGGCCTGCATACCGGTCCATTGCCCAATCCATGTTTACATGTATTAGTGACTTTTCACAGGATAATTTAACTTTTAAAATATCTACTAGTGAAGGGCCATTTGACATTAATCGTCATTTAATTTCAGCCCTCATGGATATTCCTGTGAATGATGAGGGTATTCCAATTCATATCTTGACTGATAAACCCTCAGTTTCTGAAAAACGTATGCTCACTAGAGACTTGTGCAACATGGATGTTCATTGGACTCATAAAGGGAATGCGCTTCCTGCAAGGTATTTGTTACCCAAATACAAAGTTCTCCACAGAATCTTTGTGTCTAATCTGTATCCACGTTCGGGTAATAAAATTGACTTAACTTCGTTTATGGTTCGTGTTATTCATGTTATTTCCAGTGGTACTCAGATTTGTTTGTCATCCTTAATCTGTTATTTCATTCTTCAATTTAGACTCCATCCTGGTCATAGTGATATTCCTTTTGGTTACTTAATGACTGTATTGGCTACACATATGTTAGTCGATATGCCGACTAATGAGGCACCTATTCATCATCTGATTTTCAACAATTCTAATCTCAATAAGATGAAGCTGGAATTACTTCCTGAACAAGGTGGTGATGGTGGTGGTGGTCAAGAAGAAGCTGGTGATGACATTAATATGTATGACATCTTTGAGGAACTGGATTCTGATTCAACAAATGATCCAGATTTTGAACCATCTAATTTTGATGTACGTCTGAGTGCATTGGAGGGTAAAGTTGAGAATATAAATGAAAAGATGGAAAACATGTCTGTTGCTCATGATTTACAATTCAAGTACATGCGCAAATATCTTAGGTGACTGAACAAAGGCATGCACCAACTTGATCCCTCTATTCCTGCTCCGTCATCTAGTTCTAGTTCTGATTAGTCTTTATGGAACTTTCTGGTTCCTAATAACTTTTAGACTTAGCACTAAGTTGTCTGATTTGGAGTTGGATACATTTTTTTTGGGTATTTACTATGTTGATTTTAAGTTGGAAACTATCTGTTTTTCCCTATTATTACTCTCTTATCTCTCTCTCTTTTTTTTTCCTCTCCTTATTGTTGTTTCCTTTGTCATATAGTGACAAAACGGGGGAGAATGGTTTGGTTACAATGTGATTGTGAGAGGAGTAGCATTTGTTTTGTTACTCAGGGGGAGTAAGCATTGGTTATGTTACTCAGGTGGATTAACGATGTGATGATGTATGAGAGTGATTGAATGTTGAATATTGATGTTGATGATTGGGGGAGTATATTCATTGAATTGCAGGTAAGCTAGTTGATATTAACTGATTCATGATCCTTTAACCAATTGTTTTACTCTATGTTTATCTTGGTTATGTGTTTTGTCACTAATTTGACAAAGTTGGAGATTGTAAGTGCCATAGTCTTTATCCCTGTTGGTTGTCAAATTTGTGATGCCAAAATCACTGTTATATAACGTGGATAAGTGATGCTCTCTCAAAAGATCAACATTCATGAACAAGTAAAGATAACAACAAACAAAGATCACAACAAGCAAAGCTCTCAAGTACAAAGATCAAACTTAACTGTATGTACTGCTCACAAGACAAGTCAGAATGTATGATTCATGAAGTGTACAAGGCAGTTCATAAAGAATACAAGAGACTTTCAAGGCTGAGCTACATCAAGATTTCAAGATTGAACTACATCAGGTTGAACTACATCAAGACATCAAGGTTTAAACTTCAAGGTCACTTGTTCCTAATGTTTCAATGTCCTTACTTCTAGTTGAGGTTTGATTGACCATAGGTTGACCTTAGAAGTAGGCCACTTTGGATACATAAGTCATATGTATATGTCACATGCGTTTGGGCCATCCGAAGACATATCCTAGGCTTTCTTCGACTAGTCCTAGCCTTGCTTCGACCAGTCTAAGAATTTCCTCGATATGTCGTAAGGTTGTTACAAAATTCAGATATTTTTTGTTAGCCTTCGACCAATCTAGGAATCTCTTCGACCAGTCAAAGGAATAGCGTCGACTGCATCATCAACAGGTCGAATATCCTCGACTCAAAGTCCAGCGAATATTTACAGGGTCTTCGACCAGTCGAAGGAGACCTTCGACCAGTCGTAGAATGGTCAAAGCTTATCGCGACCGATTTTTTTCAAATATGTTACTTCTTTGAATAGTCGAAGAGCTCCCTAGACCAGTCGAAGACGTGATCTGCTCACCTATAAATAGAGCACAAATCTCAGAAGAATTCAAGGAATTAATCAATCTATTCAAGCCAATTTTCGTCAAACTTCTGAGTGATAATTCTGTGCTCCATCTAAGCTAAGTGTGCTTATTTTATATTCTCTTTCTTTAGCTTTATTTAATTGATTTTGTTTCTGCTATTCCAATCTAATTTGATAAGAGGAATTGTTATTCCCTTTCTTTAGAATCAAAATCAATTAAGGCAAGCCTTAGTTTGTTTAATTTAAAATCTATTAGAACTAGAACCATTGTAATTGAGTACTGGACATTGAACTTGGACATTCAATCATTTACTCTAATTTGGTTCTACCGAGCTACTACAACAAAGGAGATAATCAGGTATTTTACATTTAAATTGTAAATTCCTTTCTGTTTTGGTTTCTTTCAAGATTTGCCAGAAAAATCTTGTTGTATTGGTTATCTGAGGAGATCCAGGAAAACTCAGAAGTGGGTTTTTTTTTTTAATTGTGTAAGCCCACAGACAAAGACACAATTGTAAAGGTTGTGAGTGAACCTGTGAAAACCTATTTTATTAGTGAACGCTAATATCCCCTGTGTGAGGATATTAGAAGTGGAGTAGCATTCTGTGTGGCTGTTGTTTAACAGTTGGTGAACACACAGGCAAACCACTATAATCTCTTGTGTTATGGTTGAATGATTTACATTTCTAATATTTAATATTCATTTGTGGGATGTATGTATGGTGGTGAATATGTTATAATCATTTAATTCAAGCATTGTGGGAATTTTGTAATAGTTTAGAATTTACTTTCTACTATTCCTTTATCTGCTTGAAATTCAATTTTCTTTAAAAGTTGTTCCAGCAAGGTTGCCCTGCCATTTTATGGTGTATGGCTGTCCCTAGAACAATACATTTGTGATTACAATTATTTCAGTTTGTGCTTAATTCTGTATTCCTCTTTGGTTTGAGATTTGATACAAAGATCTTTCTAGAAATAAGGTTGTCCTACCATAAACTCTGGTTTTTGGTGAAAGGTTGTCCTTAGAACAACATTTGTATCAACCTCTCAAGATCTGAATTTTGAGGTTGTCTTAGTTTCCTGCATTGTGAATTAGTTTGGCTATTATATTTAATTTAATTCCTCTGTTATAAGTTTTATTTACCATAGTCCTATTCACCCCCCCTCTAGGACATATAGCTAGGGCTTTTCAGTATGAACATATTATATATGCGTAAAATACTTGCTTGGCGAAAGGACTCGCCCTACTACATGTTTTGCTAATGTATACTATGTATGTTGAAATAGTGTATTCTAAGTGTTTGTGAAAATGCTTGTGAGAGTAACTGTTTGGATGATGGTGCCTTAGGTAGGTGTTGAGATGAGATTCTCAACCACCTTAGAGACATATATGATCTCCTCCATGTCGGTTGTTTACTTTAACAACCGCTTACTTATGAAATATATGTGTTTGTATCGTGTTTATATAATGCTTTATAACATGCTTTGTAACATGCTTTATAACATACTTTATGATATGCTTGTTAACATGCTTGAATTACTTTGTTTATTATGCTTTACTCTACATGTTCTAAATAAGGATTGATTGAGTTTGGGACTATGTTAATAGTCCAGACAATCGGTACCAGACTTGAGTTCATGGTTGAGATTCATGTCGCCACGTAGGATGTGTTTGACGAACCCGAGTCGTACTTCAGTTGGCGATAGTGGTTAGGCCACACGAAGTGCTTATGCACTTCATGTCGTTCAGTTCATTATGCGCTCGAGCTAGTCAGGCTCGTCAAGTAACCCGATATGTCTAATGTATGTTCACCATGTTTGGACGCTACTGCTTGAACCTAGGGTACCAAACTTACTAGTGAAATCCTGTTAACCATGGTACCTTGATCCGCTAAGACTCATGAGCCAGGCATGGTGGTATGGGACACCGTGGTCGAGCTGTCGGCCTACGTTGGGGCCACGTGCCTCCCCGTAGTGACAAGTGAGCAACCAGACTCGTGAGCCGATTATGGTGGTATGGGACACTATATTCGTGTTGTCGGCCTGCATTAATAAGGTGATGGGGGAGTGGTGTAACCTTTGTGCGTAACAGCCCTGACAGCCCTTTGTAGTGACCTCGAGCATACTCTGAATTTGCAGTAAGGAGACAAGTTTTACCGCAGTAAATAGAGTATGAAGTAGGCCTGTATCAATTTAGTGATGAACCATTAAAAAAGTGATGGGGGAGTGGTGTAACGGTTGCGCGTAACAGCCCTGTCAGCCTTTACAGTGACCTAGAAATATACTATCATATGAGATTATCTAGGATTGATGACCCTAGAATGGATCATGTTTGGGAATGATACAAGGGAGGTACCTTAGTTTCCCAATCCTGCTGTTTGAAAGGACTAATAAATACTCGGTAATCATGCTCATCATCGCACTGCATGTGCCTGGTAGATGTGGAGCACTGAGGGATGAACGCATATCGCGAACGTAAGATGGTGTCGCATGAGGGTGGTTTGGCAAGGGCATTCATCATGTCATTTCATACTTGCATTAAATAAGAGTAGTTAGTATTGTTTGATTGTACTACTTTATCATTACTGCTTGACTGAATTGATAACATGTTAACCTATGCTTTATTGTTCCACTGAGTTAGCTTCTCACTCCCATGTTACGGGACGGTATTGTACACACCAACCAGACTCTGTCCCAGGTGTAGATGATACGTCGATTCAGGAGGCCGAGCCAGACTACTATGAGGACCAGGACGAGTTCTCATACATGCAGTACTCAGACGGCTTTGCTTAGGCTGACTGGATCGCTGGGATTTCAGGATTTATCTTTTTAGTTGTATTTTGACCTTTTGATTCAGAAACAATACATGTATATGGTTACTCAGTTAGTGTTTATACTCTGGAGATTGAGATGATTTTGTTTCTTTACATACCTTATATACACAGTTTCAGTCTTCCGCTTGCCTTTATACAATTGATCTGGAGTATAAATTACTGTTTTGGTATAATCTCACTCATGTTTATTGCACTGGCAAAGACAACATTCAATCATCATCATCTATGTTAGATAAGTGATGTTTTGGAACTCGAGAGTTGAGTTGCTACTCGACCCTCAAATTTCAGGGCGTTACATAATTGTACCTAGATCCAGTGTTGGTGAGCTTAAGTCCGACCGCACACTAAAAAGGGGGCTCCAGAAGTGCTCCGTTAAGACGAAACAACTTCACTTTGGTTATAACCTAAGTATACCGTGGCCTTAGGTCTATTTCGGTGAGGTTTTAGGCTATATAAGGACCTTAAACCCTCTCTCATTCAGCCCATACGAATTTGAGAAAAACCCTAGGAGAGAGAAGAGAGAAAAGAGAGAGAAAGTGTGAGAGAAGTGGGAGAATCACCCTGCTATTTTACCCTGCCGCTCTACAAGCTTAACCACACCATTCTAATCGCTTTCCCGGTGATTTCGATTTCATTTCTAGGTAAGAAAACCCTAACCCGAATCTGATTTAGGGTTTCAATTGATTCAATTAGCGAAATAGCTAACACTACTTGTGCTTTAGGTCATTATATTGTCGTGGAAGGAGACGTAGCATTCCTACCAAATTTATTACGCTTCTACAGCGTAAGGTGCGGACTTTAGGTGTATAGGTTATGGTTTTCAAGGCTTTCAATGTCGGTTAATGATTTATAACTGACAAGGGTGCTAGTTCACATGCAAAATGCGTCGTCTGTTTCGTTATATGACTTTACATGAAAGATGTAGGATATAGCCTAATTTATGCATATGTTGAAATGTTTGAAAATGTTTGAAATTCGGATTTGCACTTAACATGTCTATTTGTCATAAATATATGCTTAGTACATGTGTAACAACTCCTTAGTGAAAGGACTTGCCCTAAATCACTCCACGACAAAAATATGAAATATGTGTTAAAGTGTGTAGCCTAAGTGGTTGTGAAAATGTTTCAATAAACATGGAACCTGTATCCATGCATGCCATGATCATCTTCCATGGGTACAAGCACGTGATATACGGGGCAACTCCCTAGTGGAAGGATTTGGTCTAGCTTATTTGTAATCATCATACGTCATGTATGATGAGGTATGTAGTCTATGTTTGTGAAAATGTCTGTATGTGCTAGCAATCACCTAGTACACCTTGTATGAGGATCGAGAGATAAATCTCGGTTACCTTAATAGTGTGAATGATTTCCTATAGGTAGGCTCTAATGTATGGTCTATTTTCACTTATAGAATGATTGTGTGTAAAATCATGTTTATGTTGTATTTCATTATATGCTTATGTGATTGTAAATTTAATGACTTATGAAATGCATTACTGTCTTATTTGACTCAGATGATTACTTGATGAGTGGATTGAGTTTGGGAATAAGAGTTACTCCAGGCGATCGGTAACGGAATGGAATTCATGACTGAGATTCATTCGTCACGTGAGATGTGTTCAACAAATCCGAGTTGTACTTCGGTTGACGATAGTGGCTGGCCACACGAAGTGCTTATGCGCTTCATATCGTTCAACTTGTTGTGCACTCGAGCTAGCCGAGCTTGTCAAGTAACCCGATCTGTCTTATGTATGTTCACCATGTTTAAACGCCTCTGTTTGAACCTAAGGTACTAACCTTACCAGTGGAGTCCCGTTAACCGTGGTACCTCGATCCGCTAAGACTCATGAGCCGAGCATGGTGGTATGGGACACCGTGGTCGAGCTGTCGGCTTACGCTGGAGCCACGAGCCTCCTCGTAGTGACCATTGAGCAACCAGACTCATGATCCGATTATGGTGGTATGGGACACTATATTCGAGCTGTCGGCCTACACTGATAAGGTTGCAACGATTCCGTGTAATAGCCCTGACAGCCCTTTGTAGTGACCTCGAGCGTACTCTGAGTCTACGTGGAGTCGATAACCCTTTTGTAGCAACAAGAGTACAAAACTAGGCTAGTATTGATAAGGTGATGGGGGAGTGGTGCAATGATTCTGTGTAATAGCCCAGACAACCCTTGCAGCCACCTAGAACTACACATCGTATGAGAATATCTAGGATTGACGACCCTAGAATGGATCTTTATTTGGGAATGATACAAGGAAGGTACCTTAGTTTCCTAATCCTGCTGTTTGAAAGGTATTAATAACAACTCGGTAATCATACTCATCATCGCACTGCATGTGCCTGGAAGATGTAGAGCACTGAGGGATGAACACATGCCGCGGACGTAAGATGGTGCCGTATGAGGGAGCATTGGTGAGGGGCATGCATCACGACTACACTTCATACTTGCATTAGCAAGAGTACTTAGGATTGTTGATTGTATTGCTTTATCATTACTATTGACTAATTTGATAACATGTTAACCTATACTTTATTGTCCCACTGAGTTAGCTACTCACTCCCACATTACGGGACGGTGTTCTGAACACCCACCAGACTTCGTCCTAGATGCAGGTACCAATGATACTCAGGAGGCTGAGCCTGATTATTATGATGATCAGGATGAGTTTTCCTTCATAGAGTTCGCTGGAGGCTTCGCATAGGCTATCCGGATTTATGGGGCTACAGGGTTTATGATTATAGTTGTACCATTTTGACATTTTGATTCAGGAACAAATACATGTATATGGTGAGTTGGTATTCATACTCTTGAGATCGAGATGGTTTTGTTTTATACACATCTATATACATCTTTTAGTCTTCCGCTTGCGTTTATACATGGATCTGGAGTATGAATTACTGTTTTGGTATAATCTCACTCATGTTTATTGTATTAACACAGCCAACATTCAATCATCATTCTCTATGTTACTTGACCCTCGAATTTCAGAGCGTTACAAGTTGGTATCAGAGCACGATTTAGATTAAACCAGACCTGAGTTATGGTCCCACGACGTACGCTGACGCATTTCGACTTAGGTGGGTGTGAGAAAAATGTAGAAACAACCCTAGATTTTTCCAATTTCACTATTTGGCGAAGTTCATCGAAATTGATCACTTTGATTGAGTCCGTACTCATCTGTGACCGTACGAGGCCACCCCAAACCACTTCTAGACCGTCACACGATGGGTCTAGACCACAATTCACCCCATCCCAGCCATTAAAAATTAATAAATGCTGATATGTACCAGAAAGCACCCAAACTGACCCAAAACGGAGCGAAACGGAGTCGTGGGCCTACGCATGCTAATTTAGGGGTACCCAGGGTGGGACCCACATGTTTTTGGGGCCTAAGGAGCATGAGGGCCTTGCCAAAATGGTGAGCCCTCGCCGATTGGTCCAGGGAGTGGCGAGGCCTTGCCGGTTAACGGGCTGGGCCTACGGCTCGGGCCAATTGTGTTTGCGAGTATTAGAATCCCCCTGGTATATGGGTCGTCCATTGCAACCACTTCAAAGCCCTGCTTCCTTCACAAAACCCACCTCCAAGCTCTCTTTTCTCCCTAAACTTGCTGTCCTCTCTCTCAAATCTCCTTTCCAATCATCCAATCTACCATTTTCGACCACAACCCATTCCCTTCCAACATTTCCAGCAATCCATACCTCCCTACTCACTTGATTCTCTCTCATTTGAGCCATTACACCTCCCATTCGTGGCTCCAAATCGTGTAAGCCACTGACCCATCCCTTCTCTTCATTTCACTTCTTTACTCCTTGTCTGTTAGGCCTCTACAACCCCTGTTGAGACCCAAGTCCGTGGACAACCAACCCTCTAGCCCTTTTTCTTTCCTTTCCTTCACTTTCCAAGGCTTTCATTGCCATTATTTCGGCAATTTTCTCCATCTCCACCATCCTTTCTCTTATGGGAAAGAGGAAGAGTGTCGCGGATGAAGCTGGGCCTAGCCGCCCTACACGTTCAAGGAGGTCGAGAGGCGCCGCCACTAGTATAAGCGATGCTCGGGAGTTTTGGACGAAGCGGGATCTTGATCTCCAGATTCCTGCTAAAAGGGTTCGGTTGGCGGAGCTGTCTCATGGAGTTTATGAGGACCGTAGGGTTCTCTTTGAAGCCCAGGTGGATGGGCGACTCTTCGGTGAATACTACTTGTTCGAGCACTTGGAGGCGGCCCATTGGGGTCCCCTATTTAAGGCCAGAGGTCGCGCCAATGCAGGTACTATCCGAGCCTTCTACGCCAACATTCACGAGCCTACACTGGAACCTTTGTAGTTTCGGCCCTCTTGTGGAGTGGATCGGTTTGCCACAGTTGATGTTAGATTGATTTCGAGGCTTATGGATATGCCCCTTGGCGAAGTACATGCTAGTGATCAGAATCTGGGGAGTGCATGTGAAAGGGATCGTCGCACACGTTTCCTTTGTGGTGGCCGACTGGTTGAGTGGCAATCGAACAAAAAATTTCTAGTATCCCATATGACAGACGACTTCCGCCTACTACATCACATCTTCACATACAACCTCTACCCCAGACACAGTAATCGCAGCGAGTGTACGCGACTCATGGTAGACTTTTTGTACCAAGTGGAGCAGAGGGCGAACTTGTGCGTGCCTACATTCGTGTTGCGACAGATAGTGAGTACTGCACGCTTCACCAGAAGCTCTGATTCTCTTCCCTTCGGCTGACTCATATGCAAGATTGCACGAGAGTTTGGCTATAGTCCACTACCAAAAATTTGAACAAAGGCTATGGACTTTGAAAGCTTTTAGCTACGGATTAAATCCGTAGCAATTTAGCTACGGATTTAATCCGTAGCTAAATCCTACTTATATGTAGCTAACACCTAAACCTTATTAAACGTGTTTAAGGGGCTCCATGAGGTCCATTGGAATATATGTGTTTGATCTAAGCCGTCCATCAATTCTGATATATAATTTCAGTGGATGAGCTCAAAATTATGTAGATTAAATGTGTAAGTGGACCACACCATAAGAAATAATAAAATTAAATTTCTTCTATTAATATGTTGTGTGGTCTCCGTAATGATTCGATCTGACTTATTTTTTTGTATCAACACTTAAAATAATAGTTTAAAATTAATGGACGGAGTGGATATATAAAATGCATCACAGTGGGCCCCACGGTCCTAAAACCCAAATGTCCCATAGGGCCGTCCGTCACGCGCCCCCTCCAAAACCCAAAATGCCCTCCCAAAACCCAAAACCGTCCATCCGCCCTTTTCACCCACCCGCAGCAGATGAAACCTCTCTCCATCTCTCTCTCCATCTCTCTCTCGCACTCAGCCTCTCTCTTTCCCTTACCCTCTCTCCTCTCCCGCTCTCCCTTATCCTCTCTCCTTGTCTCTTCGCCGCATTCCCCTCTCTCTGTTTTTAAACCCTCTTTCGCCGCAAAAGGACAAGAAGAAGAGAAGGAGAAGAAGAAGAAGCACGGTTAGTTTCTCTCTCTCTCTCTCTCTCTCTCTCTCTCTGTTTTTGAAATTTGTTGCGTTTAGATGCTCAATCCTTCAATCCCTATGATTCCCTATGAATGGAAACTGATCATGTCGCCTTGAATCCTTCAATCCATATGCATTCTCTTAATCTTTCAATCGCATTCCCCTCTCTCTGTTTCTGAAATCTAAAAATGCTTTGTGGGCTCCACCATAATATGTGTATGTGGGCCATTCATTTTTCCCAGCTCATTTTAGGGCTAAATCTCAGGTGGACCACACCATAGGAAACTGTGGTGATTGAACGCCCACCATTAAATACTTCCTAAGGTCATAAGAATCCCTCGTTTTTGTGATTTTTGATTTTTTTTTTTTTGGTGTGTTTTTAGATCTGTTGTCATATACACTAACGTTTGTGTATGTGCTTGTTTGCTTTTTTACATCGTGGGTTATTCTATAGAAGGGTAGTTGGGTGTATGTAGTATTGGGACTAAAACGTCTGCCCCATTGGCTGATATGTTGTGTGCCTCATGGGATGAACATGTCCCTTACATAGGACTCCCATCTGATTCACTTTGTTAGCTAATTTCTATCTAGTATTTAGTTAATCATAGACGATGGGATGTTTCATTTTCTGTTTTGTTTGTTTAATTGATACTCTGGTAGTGCATGCTTGATACACAGGAACATTGAATGAATTGTGGAGTTGTGAGTCGGTTTTGTTAAGCGTTCCTAGCTCTTTTTCATCTACTATAGTTTTTGGGTGTTTTTCATTTCTGACCATCCAATACTGTCCCTCCTATTCAATGATCAGGTACCCAAATAAGAATGATTGTTGTTCATGATGGATCTAAATTGGCACATGGATCATCTACTACCCTCTGACAGAGTATCAAAGTTTTCTCTTTGGGTTGTAGCATGTAGCATACAAGTATTCAAAATAAACTTCCCAAATTCAATAATCTGACTATTGGATTGGTGGACATTTACTGGATGGCTAAAAAAATATCCAACAGTGCTATTTCCACAAAACAGTGTACCCGAATCAGAGGACGTTGGGATTGTTCGGCCAATCTGATCTTGAGATTGTGACTTCGCGATAGAAGTCAATGAAAATTGAGATTTTTATATTTCTTTTTTGGTTTCTTTTGTTATTTTCTTGCTTTTTGAATTTGGGTTGGATTTGTTGTTTGACTAATGTTCTTCTTTTGGGTGTTGGGTTTTGGTCTTCGTTGCAGTTTTGGGTGGTTTCAGCTGAGGCTTTTATTTATTTATTTATTTGTGGTATGATCTTGAATTGGGTTGTTTCTATATCTGTTTGGTTTTATTTCTGTTTGTGTAGTAGGAGTGTTTGGGTGCTGGATTGAAACAAGAATGCTGATTTGGTCACACATTTATAGTGTAAAAGGTTTTAGGTAAGTGTTGATTTGCTATATTTGGCAAGGATTTGCTATATATGGCAAGCATTCAATCCTTGAATAGTATAGTCAAGTCTTTATCTTGAATTTTTATTCAATTGGATTTGGGTTGTCTTAGCTTAGGTAAAAGAGATCCAGAGAGAGTTATAGTGGGTACTTTGTAGAAGCATAAATAAAGAGGTTTGGGTTGGAAAATTCATGTGTCGTTTCTTTTAGTTTCTTTTCTTTCTTTAGTGAAGGAAGTTTTCTCTCTTTTCAAACTATTGCTTCTAATATAGTTGGACGTGAATTTCTTTGCTCCCTTTTTTACTACTATATAGAGAATTGACTTTGATTCCCAATCCCTACATGAGGACACTAGAAATTTCCTCTATGCATTGTTTGTAAATAGTAGAGTCTATGCTTTGGTTCTTATGGTTTGATCCTTTTTTGGTTTCAAGAGATCAAATTTCACTATTGGTGGATTTCTGTAGAAATGTTTGCTTTGGTTCTTTTACTCATAATGCAAAATACTTCAGTTTATTTGGTGCTTTCAAGCTTGATGTAATGTAAAATGATTGTTGAAGTTCTTGATACAAGACCATTTGTGTTTTGGCATCTGCTTTGAAAAGCTTAAAGAGTATCACAAAGCCTATTTAATTTGAAAATCTCAAGTATCTTAATGTTCCTAATGCTTGTTCTACCCATTTAATTTGAAAATCTCAAGTTTTTCTTTTTTATCACCGCATGGCCCAACTGATGGAACTATCAGATTTTTCACATGTTTAACATACCCCTATGTGTGTGGATGGTATGGCCCGACGTGCATGTGTGCTAACATTATTGACAAATTCTAATCTTACGTGTCTATCTAGTTGTATGATGATAAACTCTAATGTATACAAATCAATTCAATTCTTGAAACAGAATTCCAGGGCCACTAGACAAAAGAAATCTAATCCTAGGAATTGAGTTTAGTTCAACCAAACAGCAAATCTGTGATCTCAAACTTCCAGGAAGTAATTGTTTCACAATCACAACCAATTCCACAAACAATGGATTCTACTACTGAATGGGTCATTTAGAATTGGCATCTTTCTTTTGAAATTTAATATACTTTTACTATTCAATTATGTTTTCTGACTACATGGACAAAAGGTCCTACACAAAGAGAACATGACACTTTCATTTCATACTTTGTGTTTTTCACATTTAAGTATCTTTAGAATCGACAAATGGTTTTTTTTTTTTTTTTTTGGCACAACAAATACTAAAGCTACTACAGTCACCTTGAAGCTTTGATACAACATGATAGACAAGAGAAGGATAAGTTAATGTAAATTTTCAAACTGAAATTTCATTAGAACCTCTCATTTGTGCAGAAATCATTGTAGAGCTTGGTATGGGGCACACCTTTTCAATTGTATCAATGTTGAAGTGACTATGACACTTCAACATCTTTAAATATATATCCTTTGCTTTTTACATGTCGAAAGCCCTCATTTGAAGAAAACTCTTGGTTTTTAGAGAGAAATAATTCAAAAAATTCCATACAACATTCATTTTCCTGTGATACAACAACAACAAAGGTTGTCGTAGATTGACTTGAGGTGATTCAAAATTCTTCTTTCATTTGCTCTACATCCACTTCTTCATTTTCTTTTTTCTTTTCTTTTTTATGTTGAACGATAATGAAAGCATTATTGTGAAAGAAATTTGCAAAGAAAGAAAAACCAGACAATCTGGACCCTCTCCATCAGGTCCAGTCCACCCTTCCTCTGTTACCATGCAATACAGCAATTGGATAGTCCTAAATATCCATGGTTGGACCTATCTTCTATTCACGATCTGATTCATCCATTTTTGAATGCCATCGAATGGATGGTTTGGAACATCTATTTAGTAATGGTTCTTTTAGTACAACCTATGAAGAGTGGACTAGACCTGATGGACAGTCCCTAATCCTTATAGGAGAGATGGATACCAACAAGTCCATATGCAACTATGTACATAGAAAGGTTCCCATGCACTTAACCCACTAGATCATTTCTCAATTAATGTTTTTACCAATCACAACTTTTTATTTCACTCACTAAATGGGGCATTAGGAATTTTGGGCAAAAGATGGCTCCAATGGGTTAGATGATAAATAACCAAACATAGTATCCAAATGGCAGCCTGGCCTTCATTCCTTCATTCCTTCCTATGGATTGGTCCATTTTGCAGATTTTCATTTCAACGAACGAAAATTATTTAGAATTATTTCTAACCACTGATTTCCATTTCAACGAATGAAAATTATTTCATTATTCCATAAAGAAAAACAAAAACAAAAAACCTAAAATCTAAGGTTCAAGAGTTTTAAAATTTTGTTTAGAATAAACTCAAATCATGCAATCTTGAAATAATGTGAACACTCCCGATGGTAAGCATGACACTTGGTTTCGAGTAGTTGAGTCAATGAAGACACATCATGATTAGAAGTGGCATTGCATAAATGAATCATCAGAAACAGAACAGTGTGATGATGCATACACTTGATGAGGTCCATGAAAGAAAAATGAAGCATACACTTGAGATGAGGGAAACAAACCTGAAATAACTGTCAGGAAAAACCAATAGATCCAAGGAAATTTCATTGTTCTAGGGAAGATTCAAGAGTTCTATTTGGACTTTGACGCAGGGGAGGACGTGAGGTCGAGCACCGTCTTCCTCAAGAGGATAACTATTCCGAATCCATGGAACTTCTCTGGACTCCTCACAGAGACTTCTCGAATCCACGAGAAAAGAGAGCAGAAAATAGAAATAAATTCTAAATAAATTCGAAATAGATTATTGAATGAATAAAAACGAGTTCACAACCCTTTAAATAAGGGTACTAAGCAATGGGAAAGAAATCAGAATCAAACTACAACTAGGACTCCTAGAATTCGTGACTTACTATAAATAGTAAGTTACTATTTATAGACGGTCGTGATGTCTACTAGTGCGCAAGGTTTTCGGCCAAAAATAGTAAGTGTCTTATTTGGCTTCACCAACCCGTTCTCCTAATTATTCTAAGCTCTTTTCACGTTGGGCGCAACTCCTAAAGCCCGACGGATGAAGAGTTATAAGCAAACTAAAACTTACTATTTATAGTAAAAACGAAATTGAAACAGGGAAACGACCGTCAAATGAGGGGTTTCTCGCAATTCTGAGCATCGCAACCCGGCATAGCAGGGTTGGTTGGCTAAAGTAGCTCGTTCTACCCCAAAATCATATATTTTTCGTCGGCTATCTCATCCCGGATTGCGAGATACGCCTGATTTAAGGTCTGATGGTCCAGATCACTTCTGTCGCCGACCGAGCCTTTTCTGATCCATCTTTGCCATGTAATTGTCCTCGACCCGCTCTACATCAGTCTCCTCCACTTCAAAAGAACTCGTCCTCGAGTTATCATTATGCGCTGGTTCATGATACTCAGTCAGGTCCGCGACATTGAAAGTTCGTGAGATCGCCATATCATCTGGAAGATCGACAACATAAGCATTGTCATTGATCTTTCAGATGATTGGTACCGGTCCAATCTTTTTATTCTTCAACTTGTTGTATGTTCGCTGTCTGACAGAAGTGAATATTCAAAATCAATTCATATCATTTATAAACCTAAGAAGACATGTATGAAAACAAGTAATTTCCCCCATGTTCCTTAAATCCCCAAATTAAAGGTTAAAATCCCTGATTGAGCATGCAAAACATGCAAATTCTTGGATTTCTGCCTTATTTCTACTGATTCCAAGTGGTTTACAATTTTTATTTTATTTTTTAAAAGAAAAGAAAAAGAAAAAAAAACTAACATTTTCAAAATCCAGCCCAATCTTGAAGCTGGGTTGGGCCTTCTAAACAAGGCCATGCCAGGCTAAGGCCTTGGGCCAAGTAGTGTGGGCCTGGCCAAGAAAACTAATTAGTAGAATAGTTAGATTAGGAAAGTTATTGAAGAGAGACCTATAAATACGAGGCCATACAAATGGTATAGACATGTTTTTTCAAGTGATCGGAAAATGTGAGAAGAGTGATTCTTCTAGCTTTAGTAGTGGTGTGATGCCCTAGAGAACTGTTGGAGGCCTGGGAACGGTACTTTTATCTATCTGGGATTTCTTTCCCACCTACATGGAGTTATTAGAGTAATTTCGTTCCTAAAATCTGGTAGGCAATTACCTGAATTGTTTCAACTTCGGGTTCAATGCCCTCTTTGTACTCCTGTGAAGTTCTAGGCTGTCTCGGTTGTATGGCAGAATCCCTTAAATGTAAATTTGTGATGCTCATGTGATGAATCTTGTACATTATCACTATGATTATTGATAAGATCTTCGCTGGAAAAAAAGGGGCTTTAGCACTTGCTTAATTTGAAATGTTCAGTTATTTCTGTATGCTTTTCCATAGAAGAAACACAGTCTCTTGTGCTTGTTTAGATAATAAAAGAAACATGACATACAATGACCTCTCTTCAGGGAATTGAGAAGTTCAAGAAGGCTGCTAAGGAGGTTCAGGGCAGTGGACAGGCAATTTCGTTTCCTGTTTATTTATACCTTATTTCTTCTTCCATTTTATGACTGTATAGTTGGGTACATGAGTTCATTTTCATCAACTAGTTTATCTTGCTTAACTTGTTAGATTGCATCGTCAGAGAGGATTTTGGTATGCTGCAACTTGTTTAATTTCTTCTATTTATTTGTTTTGCCCTCTTATTTATTTATTTATTATTTTTTAATACCCGTTTGGCTGCACCAATATTGTATGTGTTTGGGAGTCTTGAAATCGAGAATGGGTTTGGGAGTCTTGAAATCGCATTCTAGTGGAATTGATTTCATCCAAAAATATGTGTTTGTGAGGATGGTTTGGATTGCAGGAAGGTGGGCCCACCTGTACACTTGCCGAGCTGAATAGAAAACCCTGTTTTGTCCATCCTTTTTTTTTTTTTTTTAAATTTATTTAAAATATCAGATTCTTGGATTGATTCTTTCTCTCAAAAAAAATAAAAAACAAAAAAGAGAAAAGGAAAGAAAAGAAAAAGGGAAAGATTCTTGGAGTGATTAGTTTTGTTTGGATGAATAGAAAGATCTTAGTTATTGGGAAAGTATTTACATTTGAAAGATCTTAGTTTGGATTAAATAGAAAGATCTTAGTTGTTTGGATGAATAGAAAGATCGTAGTTATTGGGAAAGTATTTGCATTTGAAAGATCCTAGTTTGGATTGAATAGAAAGATCTTAGTTGTTTGGATGAATAGAAAGATCTTCGTTTGGATTGAATAGAAACATCTGGTCAATGTGATTTCAGGCTATGATCCATCCACAATGGGGACTGCGATTTCATTTCCTCAGGCGCATGCTTCATGAGGATATATAGCTGGTGCCATTGATTCCTACTACCATGGTGAACGGGCTAGAAATACAACCACATACAGAGATGTATGTAATCATCTGCAACTATCATGTGTTAGTTGGATAAGGAGATTTTCTTTTCATGCAGTCACAATCTTTAAAAAAAAAAAAAAAAAAAAAATCAGTACTATGTGGTGTTACTTATATTTTTCATGCTTCCATTTAAAGCAGCTAGAAATAAAAATAGACAGTTATTTAGCAAGTATCATGTCTTTCTTATTTTCTTTTTTCTTTCTTTCTTATTTATTATTATTTTTTTCTGTCATCCAAATTACTGAAAAATGTCTTCGGAATTTTAGGCAATTTTACTGGTGATGGAATTGTTTGGTTCTAAGATGGACTTGTGATACCATACTCAGGGCTGACATTTTGCTGCTCGGTGTTTGATCACTAGGTCATTATTCCTGGTGGCCTTCTAGACAAAAGCATAGTCCTCTAGCTGCTCGAACCTGCCCCCATTCAACACCGTGCTTGTGAGTTCATGGTAAAAACAACGTGTCAGAAGGTGAGTGCTTGTAAAAAAAAAAAAAATTAAGGCCAGCAAATGCAGATCTTTGTTTCTTTCTGCATTTCCTACGCACCCAAAGAAGACTTCAACAGATCTTTGAAATATCTATTGATTTTGTTATTGAGAGAAGGAATTTGGGCTGTCTATGGCAAAGGAGAGGAAAGACAAGGTTGGAGAACAAATATCAGCTCTACAAGAGCTCATCTCCCCCTATGGGAAGGTAATTTGTAGTTTGTTAGATGCCATTATAGTGTTCTTTTTTAGCCCATCCATGTACATGCCTCTACATTTAGCCATTCATTCGGCAGGCCCTGACTACTAGATGCCTGACCCAGGAAAAGAGCTGGACAACTTATTGAGCGCCTCGGCCTACAAAACAACTGGATAGGTTACACTATGCTGGGAAATGGTCCACATTCAACTGTATAGGTGCATCAGCAGATTGAGTAGACTGGCCTGATTCTTGTGGGCCAAGGCATCTACATGTTGGGTCCCACCTGGATGGTCAACATATCATGTGACATTTGGCACACATGGAAGCATCTAATCGTCACCAATGCATTTGATATAAAGAAAATTTCTTTTCTTTTTTATTTATCTTTTCTTCAATTGCTTTGATTGCAAACATATACAACTTCATGTCTTGCAGGTATGCAAGGATGAGTTCTGCATTGCCATGCATATACAACAATTAACTGTCTCCTTTCACCCTTCATTTCATCTCTCCTATCCTCTGAATTTTGGGTTTGTTTTCTTTTATTATACAGAGATGGAGGATTGCACATCTCAGAAGCATTGCATCTGCAAATGGATGTTCAAAAGAGTTTACATGAGCATTTGGAGGTACATGTAAAATAAGGGGAATGAGACATAAAGAATGATATTCTTTTCTAATGTTTTAGCTACATATATTCTATGCATTTGCTGAAAAATCCTTCAGTAAAGGAAAAAAATCATCTAGTGCACAGGAAAAATAATTTCCTCCACACCTTGCATTAAAATCACCCAATTGATAAATAAGATCATCTTATTGAAATTCCTATCAAGATACCAAATTAACAAGGTAAAATTATCATCCCTTGAGTACTCTTGTTCCATGAATTGGATTTGCATGGCTCTAAAGGATGGAAGACTAATGACCTGTTTGTTAAATCTGAAATTCGAAGTCTGAATCTGAAATCTGAATTTGAAGTCGGAAAACTAATCACATATGGATTTCAATGGGCCAGGCCTGGGGTCAGCTTCTGCCCTGATTTTGAACTATTCAGGCTGGACCAAGTTTTGATTTTACTTTGCCTCATGCAGCCCCTTGACAGTCTTACTTCCACATAATATGATCTAGACTTCCAAAATCATAACCAACCATTTTAGCTCTCCTACTTGATATGGTTTTCAATTTTGACCCATTGGTTTTAGATTTCAGATGGGTTAAACAAGATTGCATTTCAGCCCTTCCAACATTTCAGCCCTTAAATTTAGATGTTTTCAGTTGTAGGCAAATGCTTCTTATCTCTGTTAATTGGGATATCCATTGGTCTGGATTATTGAACATAGGCCCCATTTCAAAGATTGCCTCATCTATATGATGCTCAGATGATGGAGCAATGCAAAGGTGCAAGATTTGGTGAGCTAAGTCCACATGTTTTTGCAGTTACAGGTGCTGCTTACTGGTAGGATCATACTCATGTTTTGTAGTGAAACATATTGTTTCTTCTTCTTGTTTACTGATATGATTCACTGGAAACAGGGCAATGATTATTCAAGTGATTAACAACAAATGTTATGATGGGGCTAAGGCAAATCTTGGCTGCAAATTTTCATGTGCAATTAGGCATTCTAAATATGGTGCACTTCATAGTGCAACAAGAATTCCACACTTGGATATTGCTCAAACTACATTCTTCTATTGTTCTTCTTTTAACACATTTGTGACTGCCATTTTCAGAAAGCTTGCATTTGGTAGTTTTCTATGCTGAAGTTGGGCTAAAAGGATTTCTTCAACTGATCGGCAGTTTTCTATGCTTGAGCATTTGGTAGTTTTCTATGCTTGAGGCCAAAAGAAAGCTTTCTGAAAATGCTCAAGTGTTCCAGTTGCCCCCCATGGTGAATGTGCTTTAGCCCAAAATTGTTTGTGGTCCACTTATCAGGTGGGCCACACATTTATGCTGAATGTGGACAATTTGTATATTTTTAACTTGCAAGTTAGCTTGCTTAGTTTTTGAACTAGGTGATAATCATCATCAAGCATTTTGGTTCCCCCATCCCCCCATAGGTTGCGGCCTTCACCTGGCTTTTGTTGGTAGGAAAAGGGTGCTCACTACCAACAATTTGCGCAAGAGGGCTATGATTATCCCAAATATCTACTTGATGTGTATGGAAGATGCGGAATTGGTGGACCACCAATTCATCCATTGCCCTTTCACTTGGAGAGTGTGGGCTGCTCGTCTTGACTCTTTCAAAGTTTCCTGGGATGTTCCTGTATCCACTTGGCACGAAGGTGGTCCTAGGAAGGAAGGAAATTCTAGGTGGCAGATGGCTTTACTAGCTGGTCTTTGGTCTCTTTGGGAAGAGAGAAATAACCATTGCTTTCGTAATTGCAGCAGCCCCCTCTTGAAAGTCCTTAGGAAGGTTTTTATATGTATCAGGGAGTGGATGTTCTGAGTTTTAGCTAGTGTTTTTTGCTGGCTATGGCTAGATGTTGTATTCTTTTGTCTGTTGGTTCTTTTAATAAGTTTTTTTTGCTTCTCAAAAAACAAAACAAAAGAAAAAAGAAAGAAAGAAAAGAAAAGAAAAGAAAAAAGAGCATAGATGAGGTCTTCTCATCATTCTCCTAGTTTCCTCTTCTTAAATGTACTTTATTTGCTATATGTAGGGGCTTGTTTGGATGTGACTCCCAGTAATGGTTGGTATGGAGCTTTCAGCTAAAGCTCCCCGCTTTGAGTTGGCATTGGTGCAGAAACAGAAACTATAAGCTGGATTCCTTCTTCCTAAATTTCTGGTCTGAACCGATAGAGTGAGATAGGAATATCTCAATACATATTTGTGTAGAGTACATCCCATCTGCTAGCTGTTGGAAGTGGAACATCCAAACACACCCTAAAAGAACAAACTTTACTCATGGGTGATGCATGGCAAGTTATCCAACACCATGATTTTTTCCTTAAAAAATGTCTGAAAGAGTGCCTGCTTCTCTTGCCTCAACTTCTCAAGGTCAGGAATTTGTTCTCTTGTCTAATGGATATGAACAGTGTATCCTACTTCATTACAATTCAATCCTTGTTTCTTGAAATGGAAATCAAATTCACTGGGATCATCTGAAATTGTGTGTTGCCTTTCAACAGTCATAATGATGATGATAAATTTTCTGATTTAGCATTTGCTACTCTTGTTTTGTAATAGGTTATGGAAGCACTTACCACCAAAAAATGTCAAGAGGAATTTTCTTTGGAGTCATTGGAGACTCTTGGTGACTCTTTTCTAAAATATGCAGCTAGTCAACAACTATTCAGAGATCATGAGCATCATCATGAGGGCCTTCTTAGTGCTAAGAAGGAGAAAATGATATCAAACAGCGCCCTTTGTGAGTTGGGATGCAAACAGAAACTGCAGGTATTTTACTGCCAAGTAACTAAAGTGCATGGAAATTTGCATATTGCATCATCTTCCTTATGTATGGATGTTGTAGCTTTGATAACGATGTTTAATTTGTGACTTTAAGATTGACAACATGGATTCAAAATTGCATGTTACAATACCCTTTCATATATAGGTCCATCTGTTTTTTTTTTTTTTTTTTTAATATTTTTTATTTCCTTCTTTTTGCTCACTTCGTTCCCAGTTATGCTTTACAAACAGTCTTAAGGTGTTTGTTAGTTCATTTATCTAATGCCTCACTATATTTCTTCTGGATATAAAGGATTTCACTTATTTGTTGTCTATATAATTTTTAATCAGCACTATACCTTTTCAGAGATTGATTCTAACCGTAAATTTTGGCAGTCACATAAGCAATTTGACACAATCCATTTTGGGTGGTATGCTTTTGGATTGCATCTCTTTGAAGATAATCCATTTACTTAAAATGAAGCCACTTTCTCAAGCTTTCCCATCTTTTCATGTCTATCTTTAGAATCCCCATCAATATAGCAAATTAAATTGAAAGAATCCAACATGATTTCTCTTGGGCTTAAGTCATTAACTAGAGAGACCATTATTGAAGTCCTGGTTGTTATCTAACATTACCATTGAAATGAGAGACTTAAATTGATTCGTTAAAAATTACTTTTTTCCCACATTCAACGGGATGGAATTAAGAAGTTGATTCATTTCCTTAAGCTGATTTGAATGGAGTTGATCCCTATGCTTGGCAATGTTAGTTTTCACATAGAGAAGAAGGAGAAGAATTGGAAAATTTGGGAGAATGGGTTGTGTAGATGTTCGGCAATGTACACATGCACGCACTCAGACACACTTTTTCCACACTACGTGGTACATGGTATATTTAGTAGATACTATCAACAACATGACCCAGTGTAACACACTTATGGTCGTTGTCTCTTGCATTCAGGTTTATGCAAATGCTCCAGGATTGTTGCTGCGGATTGATGTTTGGGGTAAGGTGAGTTATTACCAATATTTTTCATTCAATCAGCAACCCATCCAAATTGACTGATTTTGACCTAGGCACCTAGTTGAGTACATGGAGTAAATAACCTGGTGGGAGTTACTAAAAACACGCCAAATCAATGAAAAGCCAACCAAAGACATAATGAAAGTTCGTCGCATTAAATATGCTTGGCATGAGTTTTTTCTTGAGGGTACTCTTCTTCTTGGTCCATGATATCCTAGCTTTTTGTCATTTCATTCGTATAATTTTTTTGTTCTGTCAATACAGCTAGGTACAACATTGGTGCAGTTATCTTGCTCTGGGCACCCATAGTCTTGGTATGTCTTATTGTCCTTCAATAATTTAATATATCGAGATTTCTTTCCCATCATCATTTACATTTTTCTTCTTAATCGATACTTGGAAGTTAATATAATCATTTACTCTGTTTTACAATCTTTAAAATCTGTATTTGTAAATCTGTGCCCATATGCATTTTTGAAGAAACTAAAAAACTTACTCATTCTCAGATTGCATTGTGGAATATGCATCCATTATTCAAAGAAAGGGCGACATTCCAAGCACTCACACTTTCTCTCCTTTCTAGCTAAATTAGTGAGTCTTCTTTCCTTCATACTATATAATACATTGATGAAGTGGCCTGGCCATTTGGACAGGCCCATGTTTATATATTATCTCAAAATTGATGAAGCAGATCCGGATGTGCGTCGGAGCTATCCGGATGTTGAGCGGGGGTCCCTGGAAGGTGGGAACTGCTGTTATGACCGTGATGAAGCTGTCCATTTCCTATGGACGGCATTGGAGGGGCCTGGCCATTTGGACAGGCCGTGTTTATGTATTTGCTCGAGATTAATGGAGCAGACCCGGATGTGCGTCGGAGCTATCCGGAAGAGCGGGGGTCCCTGGAAGGTGGGAACCGTTATGACCATGATGAAGCTGTCCATTTCCTATGGACGGCATTGGAGGGGCCTGGCCATTTGGACAGGCCGTGTTTATGTATTTGCTCGAGATTAATGGAGCAGACCCGGATGTGCGTCGGAGCTATCCGGAAGAGCGGGGGTCCCTGGAAGGTGGGAACCGTTATGACCATGATGAAGCTGTTCATTTCCTATGGACGGCATTGGAGGGGCCTGGCCATTTGGACAGGCCGTGTTTATGTATTTGCTCGAGATTAATGGAGCAGACCCGGATGTGCGTCGGAGCTATCCGGAAGAGCGGGGGTCCCTGGAAGGTGGGAACCGTTGTTATGACCATGATGAAGCTGTCCATTTCCTATGGACGGCATTGGAAGGGCCTGGCCATTCGGACAGGCCGTGTTTATATTTGTATTATATTTGTATTTGCAGGGACCACACCCGAACCCATTCTCAAATCCTATAACCTATAACCAAAACCTATAACCTATAACCTATAACCTAAATCAAAACCCCTAACCTAAACCAAAACCTAAACCTATAACCTAAACTCAATTCCCTAAAGCTAAACCTACACCTAATCCTAATCTCAACTCCCTAACCTAAACTTAAACCTTAACTTGAAAACCCAAACTTAAACCCAATCTTGAACCTGAACCCGATTTCCTAAACCTAAACCATAACCCATTCTCAAATTCAAAAATCTATAACCTAAACCTAAACTAAAACCAAAACCTATAACCTCTACCCGAACACATTCTCAAATCCAAAAATCTAAACCTTAACCAAAACCTATAACCTAAACCCGAACTCATTCTCAAATCTAATAACCTAAACCTTAAACTAAACCAAAACCTATAACCTAAACTCAAATCCCTAAAACCTTAACCTATAACCTAAACTCAAATCCCTAAACCCGAACCCATTCTCAAATCCCATAACCTATAACCTAAACCAAAGCCAAAACCTATAACCTAACCTAAACCTATACTTATAACCTAAAACTATTCCCAAATCCCAAAACCTATAACCTAAACGTAACCTTTCCCTAAACCTATAACCTAAACTCAATTCCCTAGAGCTAAACCTACACCTAATCCTAATCTCAGCTCTCTAACCTAAACCTAAACCTAAATTTGAAAACCAAGACTTAAACGCAATCCCGAACATGAACCCGATTCCTAAACCTAAACCATAACCCATTCTCAAATCCCAAAAAACCTATAACCTAAACCTAAACCTAAACCTTAACCTAAACCTTAACCAAAACTTGTAACATAAACCCGAGCCCATTCTCAAATCCTAAAACCTATAACCTATACCTTAACCAAAACCTATAGCCTAAACCCGAACCCATTCTCAAATCCAAAAACCTATAACCTATAACCTAAACCAAAACCAAAACCAAAACCTATAACCTAAACCCGAACCTATTCTCAAATCCAATAACCTAAACCTTAACCTAAACTAAAACCAATAACCTAAACCAAAACCTATAACCTAAACTCAATTCCCTAGAGCTAAACCTACACCTAATCCTAATCTCAACTCTCTAACCTAAACCTCAACCAAAACTTGAAAACCAAGACTTAAACGCAATCCCGAACACGAACCCGATTCCTAAACCTAAACCATAACCCATTCTCAAATCCCAAAAAACCTATAACCTAAACCTTAACCTAAATCTTAACCTAAACCTTAACCAAAACCTGTAACCTAAACCTGAGCCCATTCTCAAATCCCATAACCTATAACCTAAACCAAAACCAAAACCTATAGCCTAAACCCGAACCCATTCTCAAATCCCATAACCTAAACCTTAACCTAAACCAAAACCAATAACCTAAACCAAAACCTATAACCTAAACTCAATTCCCTAGAGCTAAACCTACACCTAATCCTAATCTCAACTCTCTAACCTAAACCTCAACCTAAACTTGAAAACCAAGACTTAAACGCAATCCCGAACACGAACCCGATTCCTAAACCTAAACCATAACCCATTCTCAAATCCCAAAAAACCTATAACCTAAACCTAAACCTAAACCTTAACCTAAATCTTAACCTAAACCTTAACCAAAACCTGTAACCTAAACCCGAGCCCATTCTCAAATCCCATAACCTATAACCAAAACCAAAACCAAAACCTATAGCCTAAACCCGAACCCATTCTCAAATCCCATAACCTAAACCTTAACCTAAACCAAAACCAATAACCTAAACCAAAACCTATAACCTAAACTCAATTCCCTAGAGCTAAACCTACACCTAATCCTAATCTCAACTCTCTAACCTAAACCTAAACCTAAACTTGAAAACCAAGACTTAAATGCAATCCCGAACACGAACCCGATTCCTAAACCTAAACCATAACCCATTCTCAAATCCCAAAACCAATAACCTAAACCAAAACCAAAACCTGTAACCTAAACCCGAACCTATTCTCAAATCCGAAAACCTATAACCTAAACCAAAACCTTAACCTAAACCTAAACCAAAACCTATAACCTAAACCAAAGCCTATAACCTAAACCCGAACCCATTCTCAAATCCCATAACCTATAACCTAAACCAAAGCCAAAACCTATAACTTAAACGCGAAACCATTCTCAAATCCAAAAACCTAAACCTTAACCAAGACCTATAACCTAAACCAAAACCAAACCTATAACCTAAACCCGAATCCATTCTCAAATCCAAAAA
>JAJHSJ010000001.1:56590333-56633434 GCA_021015155.1 Magnolia officinalis
AAGCCATTCTCAAATCCCAAAACCTATAACTGAAACCTAAACCTTAACCTAAACCTATAACCTATAACCTAAAACAAAACCTATAACCTAACCAAAACCAAAACCTATACCTAAACCCGAACCCATCCTCAAATCCCAAAACCTATAACCTAAACCTAAACCTAAAACTATAACCTATAACCTAAACCAAAACCTATAACCTAAACCAAAACCAAAACCTATAACCTAAACCGACCCATTCTCAAATCCCAAAACCTATAACCAAAACCTAAACCTAAACCTATAACCTATAACCTAAACCAAAACCTATAACCTAAACCAAAACCAACACCTAACCTAAAACCCGAACTCATTCTCAAACCCAAAAGCTATAACCTAAACCTAACCTTAACATAAATAAACCTATAACCTATAACCTAAATCAAAACCTATAACCATTCCCAAATCCCAAACCTATAACCTAAACCTAACCTTTCCCTAACCTATAACCTAAACTGAATTCCCTAAAACTAACCTACACCTAATCCTAATCTCAACTCCCTAACTTAAACCTAAACCAAACTTGAAAACCAAAACTTAAACCCAATCCCGAACATGAACCCGATTTCCTAAACCTAAACCCGAACCCATTCTCAAATCTAAAAACCTATAACCTGAACCTAAACCTTAACCTTAACCTTAATCTTAACCTAAACCTAAAACCTAAAACCAAAACCAAAACCAAGACCTACACCTAAACCTATAACCTAAACTCAAATCCCTAAACCTTAACCTATAACCTAACCTAAACCTATAACCTCAAATCCCAAAACCTAAACCTAAATCAAAACCTATAACCTCAAATCCCAAAACCTAAACCTAAATCAAAACCTATAACCATTCCCAAATCCTACACCTAACCTAAATCAAAACCTACACCTAAACCTAATCTCAACTCCCTAACCTATAACCTAAATCAAAACCTATAACCATTCCCAAATCCCAAAACCTATAACCTAAACCTAACCTTTCCCTAAACTTATAACCTAAACTCAATTCCCTAAAGCTAAACCTACACCTAATCCTAATCTCAACTCCCTAACCTAAACCTAAACCATAACCCATTCTCAAATCCAAAAACCTTTAACCTAAACCTAAACCAAAACCATAACCTATAACCTAAACCCGAAGCCATTCTCAAATCCCAAAACCTATAACTGAAACCTAAACCTTAACCTAAACCTATAACCTAAAACCTAAACCAAAACCTATAACCTAAACCAAAACCAAAACCTATAACCTAAACCCGAACCCATCCTCAAATCCCAAAACCCATAACCTAAACCTAAACCTATAACCTATAACCTAAACCAAAACCTATAACCTAAACCAAAACCAAAAACCTATACCTAAACCCGAACCCATTCTCAAATCCAAAACCTATAACCAAAACTAAACCTAAACCTATAACCATTAACCTAAACCAACAACCTTATAACTAACCAAAACCAACACCTATAACCTAAACCCGAACTCATTCTCAAACCCAAAACCTATAACCTAAAACCTAAACCTTAACAAAACCTATAACCTATAACCTAAATCAAAACCTATAACCATTCCCAAATCCCAAAAACTATAACCTAAACCTAACCTTTCCCTAAACCTATAACCTAAACTAAATTCCCTAAAATTAAACCTACACCTAATCCTAATCTCAACTCCCTAACTTAAACCTAAACCTAAACTTGAAAACCAAAACTTAAACCCAATCCCGAACATGAACCCGATTTCCTAAACCTAAACCCGAACCCATTCTCAAATCCAAAAACCTATAACCTGAACCTAAACCTTAACCTTAACCTTAATCTAACCTAAACCTAAAACCTAAAACCTAAACCAAAACCTATAACCTAAACCAAAACCTAGACCTAAAAAAACCTATAACCTAAACTCAATCCTAAACCTTAACCTATAAACCTAACCTAAACCTATACTTATAACCTAAAACTATTCCCAAATCCCAAAACCTATAAACCTAAACCTAACATTTCCCTAAACCTATAACCTAAACTCAATTCCCTAAAGCTAAACCTACACCTAATCCTAATCTCAACTCCCTAACCTAAACCTAAACCTAAACTTGAAAACCAAAACTTAAACCCAATCCCAAACATGAACCCGATTTCCTAAACCTAAACCATAACCCATTCTCAAATCCAGAAACCTATAACCTAAACCTAAACCAAAACCATAATCTATAACCTAAACTCGAACCCATTCTCAAATCTCAAAACCTATAACCTAAACCGAGGCCATTCTCAAATCCAAAAACCTATTACCTAAACCTAACTACCTAACCTAAACCTAAACCTAAACTTGAAAACCCAAACTTAAACCCGATCCTGAACCCGAAACCGGTTTCGTAAACCTAAACCTTAACCTATTCTCAATTTCCTAAACCTTAACCTACAACCTAACCTAAACCTAACTACCTAACCTAAACCTAGACCTAAACTTGAAAACCCAAACTTAAACCCGATCCTGAACCCGAACCCGGTTTCCTTAACATAAACCTAACCTATTCTCAATTCCCTAAACCATAACCTAAAACCTAACCTAAACCTAACTCCCTAACCTAAGCCTAAACTTGAAAACCCAAACTTAAACCCGATCCCGAACCCGAACCGATTTTCTGAACCTAAACCTTAACCTATTCTCAATTCTCTAAACCTGAACCTACAACCTAACCTAAACCTAACTCCCTAACCTAAACCTAAACCTAAACTTGAAAACCCAAACCTAAACCCGATCCCGAACCCGAACTCGAACCCGATTTCCTAAACCTAAACCTTTACCTATTCTCGAATCGCTAAACCTAAACCTACACCTAATCCTAATCTCTAACTCCCTAACCTAAACCTAAACCTAAACTTGAAAACCCAAACCTAAACCCGATCCCGAACCCGAACCCGATTTCCTAACGTTTATTTTGGCCCTACAAACCATATGTGAGACCATTTCTTTTGTGTCAATTTCATTCCTCTTTGAGCTTTTATTAATTCATTAATAGAAAAAGAAGAAAATGGTTATACATGATGCACTTCTTTCACTTTGTTTTTCTTTCCTCCAATGGTCATTCTGATTTATGAATGCCATGACTATTTGTAGGATGATGTAATATACGAAGTTGTTGCAGGAAGTTACTTTGTCATTACTAGAGGTTCATTTCGAGACGACTCTTCAAAGTACTACATAAATGACTGTGGAAGTAATTTTACAGAGGTCACTAAGAAATTGAAAGGAAAAGGAGTGGACTGGACAACAATTGGTTTTTTATTCTTCAGGTGGGTGATGGCTGAAAAAGGCCTATTTACTTGTGAAAAAAATATCAAACTGTCAAAATGTATCTTCTCTTTCAATTCTTTATCTTTGAAATTTCAGGGTGAAGTCGAGCAAATTTCTCTAATGAAGCCAAAGATTGTATTTTCAGCATTATTGTAATTGTAATTGTAATTCATTGAATGAAGGATTGTAATTGATTGTAATTGTAATTGATTGAATGAAGGATTGTAATTAATTGCAATTGTAATTGATTGAACGAAGGATTGTAATTGAATGAATGAAGGATTGTAATTGATTGTAATTGAATGAATGAATAATTGTAATTGATTGTAATGGAATGAATGAATGATTATGCAGGTGGTAATTGAATGAACAAATAATTGTATATATATTTTTTAATATAGAATTTGCTACGGATTATATCCGTAGCTGTTGTAAACTATAGCTACGGATTAAATCCCTAGCTGTTATGCTTAAATCCGCAGCTGTTGTAACTTACAGCTACGGATATAATTGCTACGGCTTAGATCCGTAGCGATTGCCAGATATAGCTACGGATTAAATCCGTAGTAGTGGTGATTAAGTCCGTAGCTGTTGTAACCTATAGCTACGGACATAATTGCTACGGATTAAATCTGTGGCTATTTTGACCTATAGCTACGGATTAAATCCGTAGCTATAGGTTCCAGACCTATTGTTATGGCACCTACGACTACGGTTGTGCTACGGACTAAATCCGTAGCTATAGGTCTATGGCTACGGATTTTATCCGTAGCCTTTGCCCTTTTTCTGGTAGTGGTCTGGGGATGAAAAGGCTGACACTGATTCATCAAATCGATGAGAGTACTCTCCATCAGATCGAACTCGGGGCACGGTGATGACGAGCCTGACATGAGGAGAGTGAGGATGAGGGGGAGAGCGAAGAAGAAGAGAGTGAGGGAGTGAAGCTGAAATAGAAGAAGAAGAAGAGGATGAGGAACCTGAGGCTCAGGATACCGAGGAGAGCTCCTATCCTACGCCACCAGAGCAGGACGCGATTCAGGCTGCGAGGGATGCTCGTATGGTTTGCATTGAGGACGGCCAAGCTGCCCTGCGGCAAGAGATTTGGCAAGTTCAGGTCGAGCTTGGTGAGACCCAAGCCAAGCTTGAGGAGATCGATACCTTCATGAAACGGAATTTTAAGGTGTCTCGCACATTGAGGACTATCCTGTGCTGTGTACAGGATAAAGATGCCCCTCCTCCATCGCCTGACTCAGATGCCTAGTCATCTATGCTGTTGTTTGTAGTTTATTTTTCTTACCGCTTTAGGCGGTTATGTTTTCATGTTGATGGATGTAGTAGTTAGTAGTATGTTTTTAGTATTTGAAGCTTTGTTGTAATTTTTTCACATGCATCTTCTATCATGATTCATGTAACCCTGTTATCCATGTATGGTGACAATTTTGTTAAATGAAATGCATGCAGCCTCTTTTGCTATGAAGCGTGTGGAATGCTTAAGTGGTTGTGTATAGTATTGTTATGCTTCATCTTACATGTGTTGCACCCTATGCTGTATAGGGCATGCCACGGAAGTATACGAGGAGCATGACACCCCTCTTGCTCACTGATTCGATGGACCAGACTCTTTCCCACAGAGGTGGTCCTACAGACCTGGGTTTAGGCTCAGATTAGCCTTCTGCTGGTCCTACAGGTGGACTGCCACCTTTTATGCCACCGGTTCACGAGCAGAACCGGGTATCCTCTTCGACACAGTATGAGCCATAGGCTGCTCCACCTACTGATAGGTTTGAGCAGATGATGATGCTGATACAGCAGCAGCAGCAACAGCTCTTGGTGGTCTTATCTCAGGGTGGGAGTGTGACTCCACCTCCGCCATCTACACGCCCTACCGAGACTACAGAGCCTCCTGCTCAGGCTGAGGATGTACCTCCACCTGCACCTGCTGCCTACACTGCGAAAGATGTGGGTACTCGCGGTCTTCTCGAGCGATTTCAGCGCTTGAGGCCTCCTACTTTTTCAGGTTCTCACAGACCCGAGGAGGCTGAATACTGGTTAGACCGCATCTCTAAGATACTGAAGATGCTGCATTGTACTGAGGCTGAGCAGGTTGAGTTAGCCACCTTTATGTTCGAGAAGGAGGCTAGCTTGTGGTGGGACGTATACTGCGGACCATCACAGTAGGATATGTATGGACATGGCCTGCCTTTGAGTTCCGCTTCCACGAGAAATACTATCCTCAGGCCTATCGACATGAGAGGAAGAACGAGTTCCTACGCCTCAGACAGGGAGGCATGATAGTTACCGAGTATAAGCATCACTTTATTGAGTTGGGCCGCTTTATTCCGACTAACCGTGCTAACGAGCAGATGCTGATTAGGCATTTTTCTGAGGGCTTGCGACCTGACATCCGGTCGAAGATGTGATGTATCCGTATATCATCTTATGTGGAGTTGATTCATATATCTATTCGGGGGAGTAGGATGTAGACTGTTTGACATGCTCTCGTGGCCCTATGGTGCTTAGGCCACGACTGAATACGCAGAGCAGGCCTTTCCTCAGCAAGAGGCCTCGTACTGATTCGCCTCCCAGGATGAGACGCCCTGGTGTGACTTGTACTTACTGTGGGAGGCCAGGACATCCTGTTGATAGCTGTTTTGTACGGATGAGAGACAACGGCTATTCACCGCCTCAGAGGATAGATCGTCCTCGCCCACAGACTATATCGGCTCCACCTCTACGGACTACCCCTGCTCATCCTTCCTTCAGACCCCCTACATCTCATTTTAGGCTGCCTCAACGGCCCATGGTTCCACAGCCGAACCGTCAACAACAGGCTCGAGTACATACGCTTGTAGCTAAAGCACCTGAGACATCGATTATGGCCCCGATGGCTTTTGAGGGTACAACTCACGTTCAAGGTACACCTGTCTCCTTGTTGGTGGACATTGGGTCCACTACTTCTATCATTTCCTGTGTGGCAGTTAAGCGTCTAGCTTTACATACTACTCCCGCGAAGGGAATGAGACTCACTACTGCTACTGGAACTTTTTTGGATGTCACACGGATGTGTGTGGGCTGCTCCGTTGATTTGGGTAGCAAGACAGTATTCGTTGACCTCATTGTTGCTCCATTATGGCACTACGACATTATCCTCGGTATGGACTAGCTCACCGAGATAAAGGCAGAGATTGATTGCGATAATCGGGTCGTGACAGCCAGCGGACCTGACGGCACGATCTTTACTTTTCCAGTACAGGTTTGTTGGCCATGTCGTGTTGAATGTTATGCCGCTTTACTAAAGCATGTTGATGGGTCGACGTTAGGAAACATGCCGATAGTTTGAGACTTTTCAGATGTGTTCAGGACTATCCCTGGATTGTCTCCTCGGTGTGAGATCGACTTCACCATTGATCATGTGTCTAGTGCGACACCCGTTTCATTACCGATGTATCGCATGCCTCCATGCGAGATGGAGGAATTGAGGACACAGATTGATGGATTAGTAGAGAAGGGCTTTATATGACCAAGTGTGTCTCCTTGGGGAGCACCTGTGTTGTTCGTGAAGAAGAAGGACGGGTCGCTACGGTTATGTATTGATTATCGTAGGTTGAACCAGTTGACCGTAAAGAACAAATATCCTTTGCCCAGGATAGATGACCTGTTTGATCAGTTGAGGGGGGGCGAAGTATTTTTCAAAGATCGATTTACAGTCAGGGTATCATCAGTTGCGCGTCAGGGATGAAGACGTACAGAAAATGACTTTCAGGACCTGTTTTAGGCATTACGAGTTCCTTGTGATGTCGTTTAGTCTCACGAATGCACCGACCGTGTTCATGGACTTGATGAACCATGTATTTCGGCCATTCCTATACCGATTCGTCATCGTGTTTATCGATGACATCCTGGTGTACTCTATGAGTCGGGAAGAGCACGAGGAACACTTACAGGCAATCCTTGATACTCTGAGGAAGAACCAGTTGTTCGCGCAGTATAAGATATGCGACTTCTGGCAGGAGGAAGTCAACTTCCTGGGACATGTAGTGTCCAAAGATGGGATAGCGGTGGACCTTGCTAAGGTAGTTACGGTTCAGGACTGGAACCAACCTGGTTCGGTTACTGAGGTGAGGAGTTTCCTTGGTCTGGCAGGCTATTACCGACGATTCATTCGGGACTTCTCGAAGATTGCTAGACCATTGTCACAGTTGACACGAAAGGATCTGAAGTTCGCCTGGAATGAGAAGGCGGAATCATCTTTTCAGGAGCTGAAGGACAAGTTGACGTCTGCCCCTATGCTAGTATTGCCAGAGCAAGGGATTAAGTACACTATATACACTGACGCATCTCGCATTGGTTTGGGCTGTGTCCTTATGCAGAAGGACAGAGTGATTGCATATGCCTCGAGATAATTAAAGAAGCATGAGGAGAATTACCCTACACATGACCTTGAATTAGCAGCGGTCATATTCGCATTGAAGCTCTGGAGACATTACCTCTACGGAGAGGAGTTCGAGCTTTTCTGCTACCACAAGAGCCTTAAGTACATATTCACTCAGCAGGACTTGAATATGAGGCAGCGCCGATGGATGGAGACCTTGAAGGGCTTCAACTTTGAGGTTTCCTACCATCCTGGCAAGGCCAACCTTGTGGCAGACGCGTTGAGTCGTGAGAAGGCTATAGCATTTGCGGCTCCGCTGATGATAGCAGAGTGGGATATGTTGGAGTTCATGCGGGACTTCGAGCAGAAACTCATAGTGGAATAACCATTCGAGTGTGTCACACATGTTCAGGTGCGGTCACTTATTGATGACTGGATTATCGAGGCCCAGAAGGGCAACAAACGGTTGTCTGAGCTTCGAGAGCAAGCTAGAGATGATGTGAACTCCAAGTGGAGAGTTGGCACAGATAGGGGCCTATGATACTGTGGCCGCCTATGCATCCCGGATAGTTAGGACTTGAGACAGGAGCTTCTCGAGACAGCTCACAGATCGAAGCTTGCAATGCATCCTGGTAGCACGAAGATGTATCAGGATATGAAGAGGTCGTATTGGTAGGACAACATGAAGGTTCATATCGTAGAGTATGTTTCTCATTGTCTCATGTGTCAACAGGTCAAGGCTGAGCATCACCGACCTCCTGGACTCCTTCAACCCATGCCCATAGCTGAATGAAAGTGGGACTTCATCTCTATGGACTTCATCTTGGGGCTGCCGAAGACGAGAAGGGGTTATGACTCTATTTGGGTGATCGTGGATCGATTAACTAAATCGGCTCATTTTCTCCCTATTAGAGTGATGAACTGTGTAGACGACTTGGCCAGGTTGTACATTAGAGAGATAGTCCTTCTGTATGGAGTTCCTTTAGAGATCGTGTCGGACTGAGACACGTGATTCACATCTATCATCTAGACTCGTATCCAGGAAGCAATGGGTGTAAAGCTGAAGTTCAGTACTGCGTTTCACCCTCAGACCGACGGGCAGACAAAGCGAGTGAATCAGATTCTAAAAGATATGTTGTGGGCTTGTGTTTTAGACTTCAAGGATAGTTGGGATGACTGTCTCCCGTATGCAGAGTTTGCCTATAATAACTGTTTTCAGGCAAGTATTGGTATGGCTCCATATGAGGCCTTATATGGTCGTCCTTGCAGAGCATCGCATTGTTGGGCTGAGGTTGGCGAGCGCAGTTTGATTGGGCCGGAATTAGTACAGGTGACCTTGGAGAAGATCGACATTATCAGGCGTTGACTTCTTACAGCACAGAGTAGACAGAAGAGTTACGCCGGTACGAGGCGACAACCACTTGAGTTTCAGGTTTGAGATCATGTATTTCTCAAAGTTTCCCCTATGAAGGGAGTCATTCGGTTTAGGAAGAAGGGGAAGCTTACACCGCGGTTTATCGGGTCGTTTCAGATACTTGATCAAGTGGGTGCGGTGGCTTATCGTCTCACTTTGCCTACACCACTTGCGGGCGTGCACAACGTATTTCATGTATTTATGCTGAAGAAATATGTCCCTGATCCTTCACACATCATCCATTGGGCGCAGGTGCAGTTGAGCGATGATGTTACATATGTACTGCGTTCGACGCGTATCCTAGACAAGAAGGATCAGGTGTTGGGCAGTAAAACGATTCCACTCATGAAGGTACTATGGACACATCATACAGAAGAGGAAGCGACCTAGGAGACTGAAGCAGAGATCCGAAAGAACTACCCTCAGCTTCTTGAGGAGTACGAAAAGGTACTAATTTGGAGGATGAAATTTTTCATTATGGGGGGTAGATTGTAACGACTCGAAAAATTTCGTATAATGGCCCGAGTATCACCTCAGACAGAAATCACTTAGGATCAAATCCTTTAGAAATTAGACAAAGTTAATTATGTGGTACACTAGATTAGCCATGAAATTTGCTTGATTCACTTTAAATACGATCTGCAAGATCCAAAACTTGTAGAATCATTGACGTTAGGTTACCCAAAAATCTAGGATCAAACTCATTACCCGCCTGCTCTCGAGAGCACATTGAAACTCTGTATTAGATCTGGACCATACATCGGAAGTCCAAATAATGCGAAGTTATAGAATTAGGACCACCTTGCTGGGCTTGACAACCATCTCGGAAATCAAATCTAGATAATATTCCAGGGCTATTCGCTTGAGCCCGGATCGAGGAGTGTGAGAAAACCTAGTTTTCTTTAGAAATTAAATGAAATTTAAGTAATCTAAGACTTGGTGTTTGCGGGACAAATATAAGCAATCAGACCATCGGAATCTGACCTAAATACACCCTCGGATCAGGAAACATTTCCCATATATGTTTGTGTACTTGTAAGCCTGATCAAGTTTCTGTGATCGTTGAACTGAAACTGGTCCGCCACGTGTGATCTGGGAACCCGACTGGAACGAAAACTTAATTATACCTAGATCCAGTGTTGGTGAGCTTAAGTCCGACCGCACACTAAAAAGGGGGGCTCCAGAAGTGCTCCGTTGAGACGGACCAACTTCACTTTGGTTATAACCTAAGTATACCTTGGCCTTAGGTATATTTTAGTGAGGTTTTATGCTATATAAGGACCTTAAACCCTCTCTTATTCAGTCCATACGAATTTGAGAAAAACCCTAAGAGAGAGAAGAGAGAAAAGAGAGAGAAAGTGTGAGAGAAGTGGGAGAATCTCCCTGCTATTTTACCCTGCCGCTCTACAAGCTTAACCACACCATTCTAATTGCTTTTCCGGCGATTCCGACTTCATTTCTAGGTAAGAAAACCCTAACCCTAATCTGATTTAGGGTTTCAATTGATTCAATTAGCAAAATAGCTAACACTACTTGTGCTTTAGGTCATTATACTGTCGTGGAAGGAGACGTAGCATTCCTACCAAATTTATTACGCTTCTACGGCGTAAGGTGCGGACTTTAGGTGTATAAGTTATGGTTTTCAAGGCTTTCAATGTCAGTTAATGATTTATAATTGACAAGGGTGCTATTTCACAAGCAAAATGCGTCGTCTGTTTAGTTATACGAGTTTACATGAAAGATGTAGGATATAGCCTAATCTATGCATATGTTGAAATGTTTGAAAATGTTTGGAATTTGGATTTGCACTTAACATGTTTATTTGTCATAAATATATGCTTAGCACATGCGCAACAACTCCTTAGCGAAAGGACTTGCCCTAAATCACTCCACGGCAAAAATATGAAATATGTGTTAAAGTGTGTAGCCTAAGTGGTTGTGAAAATGTTTCAATGAACATGGAACCTGTATCCACGCATGCCTTGATCATCTGCCATGGGTACAAGCACGTGATATACGGGGCAACTCCCTAGTGGAAGGATTTGGTCTAGCTTATGTGTAATCATCATACGTCATGTATGATGAGGTATGTAGTCTATGTGTTTGTGAAAATGTCTGAATGTGCTAGCAATCACCAAGTACACTTGTATGAGGATCGAGAGATAAATCTTGGTTACCTTAATAGTGTAAATGATTTCCTGTAGGTACGCTCTAATGTATGGTCTATTTTCACTTATGGAATGATTGTGTGCAAATTATGTTTATGTTGTATTTCATTATATGCTTATGTGATTGTAAATTTCATGACTTATGAAATGCATTACTGTCCTGTTTGACTCACATGATTACTTGATGAGTGGATTGAGTTTGGGACTAAGAGTTAGTCCAGGCGATCAGTAACGGAATGGAATTCGTGACTGAGATTCATTCGTTACGTGAGATGTGTTCGACGAACCTGAGTTGTACTTCGGTTGACGATAGTGGCTGGCCACACGAAGTTCTTATGCGCTTCAATCGTTCAACTTGTTGTGCACTCGAGCTAGCCGAGCTTGTCAAGTAACCCGATCTGTCTTATGTATGTTCACCATGTTCAGACGCCTCTGTTTGAACCTAAGGTACTAACCTTACCAGTGGAATTCCGTTAACCGTGGTACCTCGATCCGCTAAGACTCATGAACCAGGCATGGTGGTACGGGACACCGTGGTCGAGCTGTCGGCCTACGCTGGGGCCACGAGCCTCCCCGTAGTGACCCTTGAGCAATCAGACTCATGAGCCGATTATGGTGGTATGGGACACTATATTCGAGATGTCGGCCTACACTGATAAGGTGATGAGAGAGTGGTGCAACGATTCCATGTAACAGCCCTAACATCCCTTTGTAGTGACCTCGAGCGTACTCTGAGTCTATGTGGAGGCGACGACCCTTCTGTAGCAATAAGAGTACAAAACTAGGCCTGTATTGATATGGTGATGGGAGAGTGGTGCAACGATTCCGTGTAACAGCCCTGACAGCCCTTGCAACGACCTAGAATCACACATCATATGAGAATATCTAGGATTGATGACCCTAGAATGGATCTTTGTTTGGGAATGATACAAGGAAGGTATCTTAATTTCCCAATCCTGCTATTTGAAAGGTATTAATAAGAACTCGGTAATCATACTCATCATCAAACTGCATGTGCCTGGAAGATGTGGAGCACTGAGGGATGAACGCATGCTGCGGACGTAAGATGTTACCGTATGAGGGAGCATTAGTGAGGGGCATGCATCACGACTGCACTTCATACTTGCATTAACAAGATTACTTAGGATTGTTGATTGTACTGCTTTATCATTACTACTTGACTGATTTGATAACATGTTAACCTATACTTTATTATCCCACTGAGTTAGCTACTCACTCCCACGTTACGGGACGGGTGTTCTGGACACCCACCAGACTCAGTCTTAGATGCAGGTACCAATGATACTCAGGAGGCTGAGCCTGATTATTATGATGATCAGGATGAGTTTTCCTTCATAGAGTTCGCTGGAGGCTTCGCATAGACTATCCAGATTTACGGGCCTACAGGGTTTATGATTATAGTTGTACCATTTTGACATTTTAATTTAGGAGCAAATACATGTATATGGTGACTCAGTTGGTATTCATACTCTTGAGTTCGAGATGGTTTTGTTTTATACACATCTATATACATCTTTCAGTCTTCCGCTTGCGTTTATACACGGATCTGGAGTATGAATTACTGTTTTGGTATAATCTCACTCATGTTTATTGCACTAACACAGCCAACATTCAATCATCATTCTCTATATTTCATAAGTGATGTTTTGGAACTTGAGAGTTGAGTTGCTACTCGACCCTCGAATTTCAAGGCGTTACAATACATTATATGTGACTAAGTGTGTAGCCCAAGTGTTTGTAGAAATGTTTGAATGAACATAAAGCTCGGATTCATGCACACCATGGTTATCCGTAGTGTGTATATGCACGTGGTATGCGGGGCAACTCCCTAGTGAAAGGATTTGGTCTAACACGTGTAATCCTCATACATCATGTAAGGTGATGTATGTAGTCTATGTGTTTGTGAAAATGTTTGAATGTGCTAGTGATCACTTAGAATACTTTGTAGGAGGATCGAGATACGAATCTCGGTTACCTCAATTATGTGTATGATTTTCTACATGTACGTTACATTGTAATGTCTATTTTATTTCGTGAAGTGAATATGTGTGAAATCTTGTTTGTGTTGTATTTCATAACATGCTTTTTTTATTGTAAGAATTGAATTACTTGTTTATTCCTGCTTTAACTATCTCATATGATTCTTGATGAAATAAAATGAAGTTGGGACTATGATTTAGTCTAGGCAGTCGGTAACAAGATTGAATTCGTGGCTGAGATTCATTCGCCACATAGGACGTGTTTGATAAACCCAGGTCGTATGTTAGTCATCGGCTGTGGTTAGGCCACACGAAGTGCTTATGCACTTCATGTCGATCGATGAGATGTGTGCTCGTGCTAGTTGAGCCCATCAAGTAACCCGATCCGCCATTCTATGTTCACCATGTATGGACGTTATTGCTTGAACCTAAGGTACCAAACTTACCAGTGTAACCCCGTTAACCTTGGTACCTCGATCCTCTAAGACTCATGAGCCTGGCATGGTGGTATGGGACACTGTGGTCGAGCTGTCGGCCTACGATGGGGCCACGAGCCTCCCCGTAGTGACTAGTGAGCAACCCAGACTCGTGAGCCGAATATGGTGGTATGGGACATTGTATTCGAGTTGTCAGCCTACACTGATAAAGTGATGGGGGAGTGGTGTAACGATTGTGTGTAACCGCCCTGATAGCCCTTTGTAGTGACCTCGAGCATACTTTTAATCTGCGGTGAGGCGACGAGCCTTCCCATAGTAAACAGAGTATAAACTAAGCCTGTATTGATAAAGTGATGGGGGAGCGGTGCAACGAGTGCGTGTAACAGCCCTGACAGCCCTTTATAGCGACCTAGAACCGCATCATCGTATAAATTATCTAGGACTGACGACCCTAGAATGGATCATTGTTTGGGAATGATATAAGGGAGGTACCTTAGTTTCCCAAAACTACTGTATGAAAAGGACTAATAACAACTTGGTAATCACGCTCATAACATAGCACTGCATGTGCCTGGCATTGTGCACTGAGGGATGAACGCATGCCGCGGACATAAGATGGTGTCGCACGAGGGTAGTTTGGCAAGGGCATGCATCATGACTACATTTCATACTTGCATTAATAAGAGTATTTAGGAGTGTTTGATTGTACTGCTTTATCATTACTACTGGACTGAATTGATAACAAGTTAACCTATGCTTTATTGTTCCACTAAGTTAGCTACTCACTCCCACGTTACGGGACGGTGTTGTACACACCAACTAGACTGTCTTAGATGCAGGTGTTGACGAGACGCAGGAGGCTGAGCCTGATTACTACGATGATTAGGATGAGTTCTCCTACATGCAGTTCTCTGGAGGCTTCGCTTAGGCCATTCAGATAACGGGGCTACAGGGTTTACCATCATAGTTGTACCATTTTTTTTTGGCATTTTGATTTTGAAACTAATACATGTATATGGTGACTCAGTAAGGTGTTCATACTCTGGAGATCGATTGTGACTGTTTCTGGCTTTATATACATTTATATACATCTTTCAGTCTTCCGCTTGCGTTTTATAACTTGATCTGGAGTATGAATTACTGTTTTGGTATAATCCCACTCATGATTATTGCACTAACACAGACAATATTCAATCATAAGCATTTATGTTGCAAAAGTGATGTTTTGGAACTCGGGTGTTGAGTTGCTACTCAACCCCCAATTTTCAGGGTGTTACATTATGTTCAAATGACTCATCCTAATAATTTCAAAGGAGGCTAGGGTTTTAAATTTCCATGGAATTTATCATAAATCTGAATGGCATTTCTAATAAATTTTCTAAGGGGACCTAGTGTTTAGTTTCTAAGTTCTCAAAATTTCTCTAAGTGTAGGAAAAATTTACTTAGTTCAAATATCTAAATCCAATATCTCAACTTGAGACATTAAAGATTTGTATAAGTTTGTTTCCCAAAGGCAAGGTTTGTCTAGACTCTGTCTAATACCATCTTGTAACACCCCGGTTCCCGAAACCCGAGTACACTACTCATTTTCAAAAAACCTGAGTGTTAACCCTTAACGGTGGCTCAAATATCACGTACTTTTTTTTTCTTTTCCTTATCAGAGTTAATAAACTAGCGGAATATGAGCAATTAAGTATAAGAGGCAGTCCAAATATATATAACCAAGATTTTAAGTGGTTACTCGAAACTTATCACTACCAAAAAAATGAGCAAAGGCTACGGATTTAATCCATAGACATAGACCTATGGCTACGGATTAAATCCATAGCACGACCGTCGTCGTAGGTGCCAAGCCAATAGGTCTAAAACCTATGGCTACGGATTTAATCCGTAGCCATAGCTTAAAATGGCTATGGATATAATCCGTAGCAAATATTTCTGTAGCCAAAAGCACATGTAGCTACGGATATTATTGGTAGCTAAACGTAGTGTTGGATCCGTAGCAATATGCCAAATTTTATAACAGCTACGGTTAATATCTGTAGCTATATCCTACATTTAAAAAAAATTTATAATCATTCATGCATTCAATCAATTACCACCTGAATAATCATTCATTCATTCAATTACAATCATTCATTCATTCAATTACAATCACATGATCTCAATTGATGGATCTAAGTCGAGAGATTCTAGAAAAGGAAATGTAAGATTCTGGTGTTAGGGATACCTATTATGATGCCTATGCTACTACTGTTTAACAAAATCACATGGTCTCATTTGATGGATCTGAGTTGAAAGATCCTGCAGTAATCAATCAGTTTCTAGAGCTGGAAGATCTTTCAGGGGAAGATGAAGCTTCATGTTCTAATGGTGAAGAGTTACAAGACCATTCAACAATGGTGAACCAAGAACTATTCTCTGGCCTCATATGAGCTGCCTCAAATTGAAGCAAGGTAAGAGAAACACTTTCATTTTAGTTATGGATGACTTCCATGGCCAGCTGGTGAGCAGTCTTGTTCTGCAGCTTTGCAAGTTCATCCATGGCTTCATGTGTCTTTGTGAGCAAAAAGCTTTAGATTAAATCATGTCGGTGCCTTTGCTAAGCCCTCCCACTTCTCAACTATCTCTTTTAGTTTGTCAAAGCCTTGCATAGGACAGGAAGAAACTTAATGTATGGTTACTTTGCCGGAATAGAACCGTTCGGATTTTCTATTAGTTGCCCCAGGAATGATATGTAGATGAAAATGGGGCAAAACCAAGCATTGAGACACTGCTAATATAGAAATTTTCTATGGTAGTGTTCTTTTAAAAATGATTAGATATTCGCTAAATTTCAGATCCCAAAACCCATGAAATAATTCAAGTTGCAAGTATGGCGGGAAGAAATTCAGATGTTGTAAATAACATGCCCCAAATACAAACTTGGGTACTCACCAGGCGGGTTGTGAAATCGCTGAAAGATTCTCCCTGTTGGTGTTTGCGCCTCCAGTTGAAGAACAATGGCTCCAAAACCTTTTCTAGATCATGAATCTTCACCTTATTACCACTGACTCATTGTACTTGAGGCCAACCAGTAACAACAAAACACCACTTGCAAGTGTCTGGGTGACCCCATGGAAAAACAGGTTTAATGCATATTTTTTGTTCAATTTTGAATTACACACAAAAAAAGAAAAAAAAAACGTGCATGAGTATATAGTTTTATGTCTTGCCTTATCAAATACAGCTTGAACCCGCTCGAGAATGTCAGGAATTCCACGCTCAGCTTCTACTATTGCTAGAGGCTATAACGGTAGTGCAGGACATACCATTGCAGTTATATTGAGTGGATCCACATACCTAGGATTATGTTCACATAAAAGCTAGTCAAGATCTGCTATGAATAAAAGACATTTGCAACAAGTAAACAAGTAACAGGAGCAGCAAACTCTCAAATTCTCACTCAAACTTGTAAATTTTTCATCAGAAATTCTAAAAGGAATGAAGTTATAAAATCTTCATCTATCCATCCTCTATTCATTATCTTAATTAGTTTCATTCTCTTCATTTTGTTTAATGTTCTAATGTTGCCACAGTATGTAACTTTATTATCATGATTGCAACTTTCTTTTCATGATAACATCACTACTAATAAAACTATAAGGCTAAGATTCATCTCAACAGGAGAGACCTAAAAAAGTAAAACAAAAAATGTTGCACGTCCATGGCGGGATGTGCTCTCCCCTCGTTCCTGCATGACCTACTATTTCCTCCCAGCCCAACTATTACATGCATGGCCAAATGGACAAGAAAGAAAAGTAGGTGATTAGGGGTCAATTGTTAGGAAAGTAGGTACTAAGTTGTTGCACACTCCTTAGCAGATTTCAACTTCCATCATGAAAGGATTATGTAAGAAAACAAAGAAAGAAAGAAAAAAAAAAAAAAAAAGGAAGTAATGAAATCTTGTTTCAGAATCAAGTTAGGAAAACTAAATGTACAAATAGATGAATAGATCTAGAAACATATATGCTTCAACTACAAAATAAAAATAAAAATAAAAATAAAAACTTGATCAACATGACTTAAAACCTGAATCAACATGACAAAAACTTAACATTTAAAAACATGTCTTTCCAATGCATAAGAAACAAATCATCTCCTGAAGAAACTGATTTTTGTTAATTTGATTTGTCTTGACCTTTATGTCCATCTGAAATACAGTGATGTCATTCTCATTACCAGCAACTTGCAATGCTAAAATCACAGGTTATAATTTGCATGTTTTGTTTACAAAGTTAGACTTTAAGCAATCCTCTTTGAGCTATATGCCAGCAACCTGGATTGTATGTGACGCTGGGACTCTCGGCCATACTATTTTGCAGCTGGTGTTTTAGTTTCTTCAAGCTATTGAATTATATTGTCTAGGAGATAAACTAGAAATTGGTGGCTTGCTTTTGATAAAGTAACAAGTAACAATTTCCAGGATGATCAGAATTCGCAAGAAAGGTTTAAATACAACCTAGAAAGATTCATATTCTTCAAAGCATCATATACTAAGTCAACTGCTAATCTTTTGGAAGTGCCATAGAACTTTGTGTATCTCCTACATGAATTAAGAAGAAAAAAAAAGAAAAAAAAAGAAAGAAAATGCTAAGAGAAAGCTCGTTGACAAAGAATTTCAAGAACAAATCGTAGTAATCCAGTCTTCATTTGCAAATTAATATGGTTTGCCAATATAATAGTAATATTCTCATTACTGAAGAAGTTTGAAAGATCAGAACAAAGATATGTCAAGAACACCAAATAGGAATTACTGGACAGATGAGACTCCACTTAGAAAACCTCAAAATGATGAAATAACAGAGTTTAACAGAACATGGAGCAAACTCTTGAGATTTTTGAGAAAAAAATATTTTTCTTTCTCTTCATCTTCATCAACTATAATAGGTTTCAGGAGAATCCCATTTGGGTGTCTGCATTTTTTGCGAGTTTTTGGTGAGAATGAGCCTACGGCTGCAACAGTGGTAAAAAGAGATGCTTAAGGATATTTAATAGATGGTCGGGATTGTCCTATTAAGGTAATTCTTGGTTAGTAACCAATCAATGGCTGATGCTGTAAGTGGTAAAAAGAGATGCTTAAGGATAAATGATAAATACTGAAATGGGGAGTATGGTTTTCTTTTCATTCATTTTTCTTTAACCCACCCAAAGGACCAACGACGCAGTCATTGTACGTGTTAAAAAATGGACGGCTAAAAAGGGATGGCCAAATGCACTCATTCAGTGTGGATGTGTGGCTCACCTGATGAGTTGCCTCACCACCACCATCATCACTGGGCTCTGTTACATGAATCCTAATCTACCATTCTATTCTGTTAAGAACCATATCCTCAACTTGATAGAAGTTGTACTGGAAGTTTCAGGCAGCCTACCAACCTGACACAACTCTTATGACAGTGCAAAACTCCCACAGGCATAAATGCATGCAATAGAAATAGTGATAAATACCCAAAATACTATATTTTCAGCTATGATCAAAACAAATAAATCCAAATTATATTACAATCAATGGGATTATCATACTAAACTTCTTCTTTTTTTTTATCTAAGAGCTTTTTATTACCATACTAAACTGTCAAGAGTACTAACGAGGAGAAAAAGTTACCCCAACTTCATAGCTCTTGCTGGCGTCTCATAATTTTGTTGCTGAGGCTGGCTTAATTGGAGATGGACAGGTACATGCAAATCCTTTCCTGTGGAGATAGATAGGTACATTCAAACAAACAACAAATAGATCTATCATCATGCACCTGAGTAAAGAAGAAATTGCAATCGAACAAAGGCTACGACTAGTGGATGAGCCGAGGCGGTGACGAGGGTTGGATGAAAGAGGTTTTGAAAACCCCAGCAAGCGAGCGAGCTAGAGAGAGAGCGAGAGAGAGAGAGAGAGAGAGAGAGAGAGAGAGAGGGCGAGGGAGCGCAGGAGATCAGAGAGAGAGAGAGAGAGGGAAAGGGAGAGGCTGAGTGCAAGAGAGAGGGTTTTGGTTTTGGTTTTGGAGATGGGTGCGCGTGGGAGATTAGCGGAGACGGGGATTGGGTATTGGGGGTGACGGACGACACTTTCATTGCTTATTCACAGGACTCGTGGGGCCACCATATTATATGTTATTTATCAACTCTGTCCATTCATTTTAACGACTCATTTTAAGGGTTGATCCAAAAAAGGATTCAGATCGAAGCTGTAAGTGGACCACATAACATATTAACGATAGAAATTTATTTTTTATTATTTCTTATGGTGTGGTCCACTTACACCCTCAATCTAACTACTTTTCAGGCTCATCCACTAAAATTATATGTCATAATTGATGGGTGACTTAGATAAAACACATATATTATAATGGGACCCATGGAGCCCCTTAAGCACCATCAATCTCAGATAAGGGGTTAGTGGGATATAGGTTTTAGCTACGGAGTAAGCAGGATTTAGCTACGGAGTAAGCAGGATTTAGCTACGGATTAAATCTATAGTAAACTAGCTACGGTTTATATCCGTAGCCAATAATTTCTGAAGTCCATAGCCTTTGCCCAATTTTTTGGTAGTGTATACAAATCAATGTTTCATAACTAAAGTTTTAACAACAAAATAATAATAGTCTAGAAAGTTAAGCTGCATAGCCATTGATCTCTCCATGCAACACACCAGATTCAACTCATACATTATCCACGTATCCTGCACACTGAATACGGTTTGATTGCGTCAATGACTATCCCAGTGAGGTATAACCCCCAAGATGTATCGTATCGTCAAGATAATTAAGCATAGCTATTGGAGATAGTGTATAACAAATCTTACATAATGATTATCATGGAAATCAAATAAGGTTCATCAGATATGCATTCATTAAATAAATCACACAGCATAATCTTATTTAAATGCATAGATGCATGCACATGCTCACGGACCTGGGGATGCACATCCAGCTGGTAAAAAGTCTCCCAAGGAGAAATAGCCACCCGAAAAAGTACTCGAAGGTACGCCCAAAGAGAACTAGCCACCCGGAAAAGACTATGCAACGAAATCGCCCAAGGAGAACTAGCCACCTGGAAAAGTACTCAAAGGTACGCCTAAGGAGAACTAGCCACCTGAAAAAGACTGTGTAATGGAGTCGCCTAAGGAGAACTAACCACCCGGAAAAGTACTTAAAGGTACGCCCAAGGATAAATAGCCACTTGGAAAAGACTATGCAATGAAGTCACCTAAGGAGAACTAGCCACTCGGAAAAGTACTTAAAGGTATGCCCAAGGAGGACTAGGCACCCGGAAAAGTCCATGCAACAAGGACGCCCATAGTGGTATGAATGCACGAAACAAAAATTTAGGTTCACCCGGTAAAATACTCTATGGTACAGCCTATAGTGATCCAAGAAAACCCCCGTGTCTTACTTTGACCAACCAGTAAAGTCCGCATGCCATGAAAATGTATGATTAGCCCAACCATAATTATTCCAATTTCAAACAATCATTTTAAGAAAGCTCAAAGATCACTATGGGGGGTTTATCACCCAGCATAGGCCGACAGCTCAGGTGTAGTGTCTCATTCCACCATTCCTAGCTCATGAGACTGACAAATAAAATGTTTTAAGGGTAAAACTCTCCAAATAGTGGCCAATCCTTGTCCAACAAGTGGAACTTACCACCACAAAGTTATATAAAATAATCCATTAAAGCCACATGGGGCAATTATTCAATAAAAGCCGCAAGGGCCAAATATTCCACCTAATGGTGTGATAAAAAAAAAAAAAAAGATTAATCCCCAAAAAGTCTCATAGGAACAAATGACTCACAAGATGGTAATTCCACAACAGACGTTCTATTTGATCTCATCAGGATAAATGACCACTAGTTTGAGGACCTCCCAAAACACCATAAGATAATCGCAAGTGGTAGAATAAGCCATGTATAATCTGAATCACACTTGTACATTTGAATGTTTGTCCTAACCTAAACACAGATAATTGAGATCCATAACATGTTCATATAATTGAATTAAAGTCTAATCATCAGTCATTTGTAAATAATTATGCATGTAGAGACTAACATTATCATCATTTCCTCTAAATACTATATTAAGTAATCAATTAATATAAATAAACAACACTAATTATCATGATATAGTAAAGCTTGAAGGGTGATCCTCACCTCTAGATCAGATCGCCTAATTCGACTTATCTTGTATTCGAGTGTGTGTGGACGATTGAAGATTCCAATTCCCTATATTAGTGATCAAAATTGATTAAACCTCAGTTATTTGCTAATCAATTTCTAATAACGAACTTGACGGATAGACTCACCTCGCCAGACTAATTCGTCTTGGTTTCAACTCGAGCCAAATCGAACCAAAAACTAAATAAAGTGATTGGGAAAGTCTAATTTTCTACATATTAATTTAGATTTAAGAGGATCAATAGGTTTAGATTAAGATTGAATTAAACTTCAATGGAATGCATTAAAGAAAGCGACTCACCTAGTCGATGGCTAGGCTAGACTCAGTTGACTCAATTCAAGGAGGTGGCGAATCGGATTGACATAACTCGACCCGAGTTCTCTTTAAGCTAGTGAAGCTGAGATCCCTCTAGCAAGACCTCCCTAAGTCGCTGAATGAAACATCCCCAAAAGTTAAGAATTGGGCTGAACTCGGTAAAACTCACCGAGTTGACTCAGCGACACCAATTGAACTAGTTACAGTATCTCTCCCCCAAATCTTCTCATCCTTCTCCTCTTTCTTTATCTTTGTCTTTCTGTTGCCCTACCTGACAACACCTATATTCGTCTACCACTCAGTCCAGGACTCGATTCGGGCTAAACTGAGTCGACTCAGTGGCCTAGCAGCACAAACTATTCTCCCTGCTTTTTTCTTTCTTTTTTCTTTCTCTCATATTCTTCTTCTTTTCCTCTCTTTCTCTACTGGGATTTTTGTATCACACGGACTAGACCCAAGTCTAGATTCGAGCCTCGACTTGGTAGCGACTCGAACCAACAAGTCACGAGCTTGACTCGACAGCGACTCCGATGAGTTAAGCACATTTGGCATCAGTGCAACAACCTCTCCACTCCCTCATTCGTTTCTCCCACACTTCTTCTTACTCTCACTTTCTCTTTCTCTCTTTCTGTTGGAAGTCCAGGCATGGATGTTAGAGCCGAACTGATTCGACTCAACTAATCGAGTTGACTTGACTCGGCAACGATCTAAGGAACGGACCAGCATGATTTCTCCTCTCTTCTCTATCTTCTCATCCTTTCTCTCCTTCTTTTCTCCTTCTCCTAATTTTTCTCTTCTTCCTTTCTTTCTGCTAGGAGGACCCGAGGTACAGGACTCGGCTCAGACTTGGCCCAGACTCGGACCGAGTCGACTCGACTTGATGTGGCATCGAGACGGCGCTCTCTCTTTCTCTTACATCTTTATTTTTTTTTTCTATTTTTTGCCCTAGTTGCCCCAAAAATAGCCTCATTTATAGGGCGTCTTAATTGTTTTTAAGAGGCTTCTACCATAACTAATCAGTGGATTAGTTACAAGTTAATCGTTTCTACCTGCCCGAGATTTGATTTGGTAGCTCTGGCTACGGACTGCATGGCATTCATCTAACATTGTAGATTAGTTCTAGGCACCATATGTCATTGAATGGATGTCTCAGACTAACCATTTGTGATCAAACCCAATGGTGGGTGTTTTCGACTCAACGGGGAAGATGATCCAGTCACAAATGGCAGATCTCCTCTCGATGGTTAATCCTTTGATCTGGCCCTTTTGGACGGACTGGATGAGCCCATTAACCAATGTGGGTCCCACCTTATGTTGCTATACTTCCCATACCAAAGACGGTTCTCAATTTTCTCGGCCGCAACCAAATTCTCGTGTGGAAAAGAGTTTCTCACGGGATCTTTTCATTCCACGAGATAGAGCATTGCTTGCCCTAAAACGGAGCTCCTGATGCATTCAGAGCACCTGCTAGAAACGTCCCAGCGGTTGGGATCGTTCTTTCTATTAACGGAAATATTCTTTCCACCTTTTCATTTAGTTAAAGAAAAGAACCCTAAAAGGAAGCAAATGGAAAGCTAGGATACTCCTAAATGAAGGGTTGGGATGATGCAAGGAATCCCAACTCGGATTACTTGCGTGGTAATGAAAATAGATTTCCATTTTTGGAAGTGGTCGTAAACAGTTGACTTACGGCAAAGGTTGTGTGCATGCACACGTGTTATAGCATGCAAAATCAACTAGGGTTTGGTCAAAATTATCTTCTGAATGTGGTGGATGGTTTAGATCTTTCACTTGATCTATAATGGTGGGCCATCAATCACGGCAGTGGGCACTGTTTGTTTGAATGGCGATTTGGGTGAGAAAGAGGAGGGAAGGTCTCCCTCTTTTTTCTTTTTAGTTTCTATCAGGTTTTGTTCAGCTTCAACAGCGCAACACAATGGACGGCTTGGATCTGTCACGTGATCACATGAGGTGGGCCAACATTCAAATCAACGCACTCTGTCTGTTCGCTAGCAGGAAAGAAGGAAAATAACCTCTTTTTTTTAAGTGTTGGGTCAACCCGATTGACCAGGCTATCTCCGTCTGGTGCACATGCAAAATGGTACACACGCACGTATGGTGGGGTCCACAGTAATTTTTCCTAGGATCTGCTCTGACCACTCATCCTGGATGCAACTGCTGGGTCATCATGCCAAAGATGAGGTCGATCTAACATTCAGGTGGGCCATAATGTTTGATTTGTGCACCTAAATGATATCATCTGACTATTCTCGAAGATTTGACGGTTTAAGAGCCAAGATCGATAACATTTGGTTCAATCTGTCTAATAAGGTAGAGTTTGGGCTTTCATCACCATTGGGATCCCAACCATGTAATGGGTTTCTGAAGGCCAATGTTGAACTTTGTGAAGAGATATTTTCTTGTCTTTGAGAATCGACGGTCGAAGGACCTGATTTACAGATGGAGGTTGTATTAGACAGTTAGATTGCCTTAGATTTAGATCTTCAACAATCATAAGGGTTCGTAGTCTTACTTCGTAACTCAGTTGAAAGAATGATTGCGAGTTACACCAAGATCTAGGTTTATTGACCAACTATTTGTATGATTTAGATTGTCACAAATGTCTTTGTTTGATTGATCTGAATTAGGCAAACTAGATTTGTTTTGATTCAGGGTTAATGATCCTATAACACTAAAGTTTCATTTAAGTAGCCTGTAGAGCTTTTCGACTAACTAAGTGAAGGTGTATGGTAGGTCGTTACTAACCAAGATCAGACGGTTGAGATGGGCGGATAAATAGGTGGTCAAGCGATGGTGTATAGAGTAGATTTTTACGTGTCCCCATTGAAAAGGCCAAGCTATATGTCCTAGAGGGGGGGGGGGGGGTGAATAAGACTATGCCAAATTTAAAAATAATACCAGCGGAATTAAACAATAAGATAGCCAAGTAAAGGAAAGATAGCAAACCATAATACAGAATGTAAAGCAACCTCAAATTCTAATTGTTCTAAGGACAACCTTTCACCATAAAAACCAAGGGTTTATGGCAAGGACAACCTTCCTAGAACAATTAGATAATTAAAAACTCAAACTGTAGAGAATTAAAAAGGAAATAGCAAGAATTGAAATCTACACTATTACAACATTCCCCACAATGCTTGAAATGTAAATATTACAACATTCACATCCATACATACATCCCACAAACTTGAACGATAAAAGATATAGAAAATAAATCACGCATCCACAAAACACAAAGAGTTATAGTGGTTCGCCTGTGTGTTCACCAACTATTAAACAACAGCCACACAGCTTGCTACTCCACTGCTAATATCCTCACACAGGGGATATTAGTGTTCACTATTAAAATAGGTTTTACCAGGTTCACCTAAAACCCTCACAATTATGTCTTTTAAATGGGCTTACACAATCTAAAAACCCCACTCTGAGTTTTCTGGCTCATCTCAGATAACCAAAACAATGAGATTTTTCTTGCTTAATCTCAAAAGAAACCAATATAATAAAAGATTTACGCAAATGTAAAATACGTGGATTTCTCCTTTCGTAGTAGCCCGGAAGAAGCAAATCGGAGTAGAAGTTCAAATATAGAAGTTCAATGTCCACACTCACTTTGAAATGGTTCTAGATTCAAATTGATTTTAAATTAAACTAGTTGGGCTAGCTCTATTTGATTTTGATTCCAAAAAGTGAAATATCACAATTCTTCTTTCAAGTTAGATTGGAATGCAGAAACAAAATCAAATATGAAAAGCTAACAAAAAGAGAATATTAAATAAGCACAATGTAGCTTAAAAATAACACAAACTTATATCTCAGAGTGATGCCTTGATTTTACTTGAATTGAATATCAAACTCTGAAATTCGTGCTCTATTTATAGTTGAAGAAATCGCATCTTCGACTAGTTCTGTGGACACTACGACTGGTCGAAGGTCGAATAGATTTTTAAATTTTGAGCGAGATCGGATAAAACCGTTCCACGACTGGTCGAAGGCTCTTCACGACCAATCGTGAGCCCTCCATGACTGGTCGTGACCATCCCACGACTGGTCGTGAGGCACAAGGTTTCATTGCTGTATTTTGAATCGTGGTCACAGGATTGGTCGTGAACAAGTCATGCACTGTTCACACGACCGGTCGAGTAGTCTCCAGGGCTGGTCGTAGACGAGCAAAAAATTCTGAAAAATTACAACCAACATAGGACTGGTCCTGGAATTTCTTTGACTAGTCGAGCCAGTGCTAGGACTAGTCAAACAGGGTTCGGGACTAGTCTTAGAACAGTCTAAAAACATGTAAAGAAATTCAATTTGAATTATGTATACAAAATGACCTACCCTAAGGTCAATCTAAGGTCAATCATACCTCGAAAGTGATGTATGAACATTGAGAGTTCATTTCTTCAGATGATGGTTGACCTTTGAAGATTATGAAGCTTGAGATCTTTATAGTTGATGTAGCTTGAATTTGAGATATTCTAAAGCTTGGATTTGAATTATACTTTATCTTGAGTTGTACTTGAGACTTGAACAAGAACTTGTCTTTTGATGTAGCTCTTGAAAGATTCTGAACTTTGAAGCTTACAGGAGTGGACAATGTACTTAACCTTGCATGTCTTGAAGTAGAGCTTCATTCTCAACTTGAAACATTGTGATGCAGTGCCTTGAACATATATATATATATATATATATATATATATATATATATATCCTCATGCTACACAAGACACAGATTGTGTTTTTGACACCATAAAATTTGACAATCAAAGGAGCAAGAAACCATAACACTTAACACCCATGCATATGCATACATTATTTAGGTATCCAATGTAACACCCGAGTATAGAAAGTATGGGGTGTTATAGACAGACTCCGTAGTACCCCATTCTCGGCTCCTGACACCCATATACCAAGTTCCGATCCTGAGATCCTATAAGGAGGATTTGAAACATAAATTCATTTCATAAGAAGCATAGCCATAAGCATAACCCACAAACAATAACCAACAACATCACCACAAATCCACTATAATAAAAAAACTTTGAGTACAATGCATAAAGGTAAATACAATATCGATATCAAAGGTTCCAGAAACTCAACGGCACGCTCCTGACTCAGTGCTGCTGCGGCGTCCTCACGTCACCTGCACATAATGATTTTGCATAAACTTATAAAAAGCTTAGAAGGTGGTGTAAGTGTGTGTGCAAGGTAAATGTAAGTATGCAATGTCAGAGTATGCAGAATAATGTTGTAAGTCCTTGAATGCTAACAGCTGTACTAAGGCTATGGGATACAAGGCCTGCATAGTCAATGATATATGCGAGATACAACTCAAGCATACCAATCCTCATCTCTAGAATATCGCCGGGGTCTAGTACACTCTACACCAGATTGTCGCCCTAACTGGACGTGCAACCATGTAAGTGGAAGAAACCTCACTATTTGCCTGGCTAGTAGTCAGCCAATATCTACCCAGCACGTCGATAGCGGATCCATTTACGAGATGGTCAGACATACCCTAGCCTTGCCCCCTACCCTCGAGCAGGTAAGGCTACACCCCCTTCCAACAGACCACGACACAGTGAGAGATGCAGCCTAATGGTATTCGGCACTCGTGCCCTCATACATCCACTCAGTTTTAACGTTGGAGCATCCTCTTAGTACCATAAGGGTTCTGGGACTTTCACCTAGGAACATCTGTAAGTGCTATGATTTGATTCCTCTTTGATTGTCAAATTTTGTGTGTTAAAACTTCTTCGTATGTCGTGTGTTTATATCTTGATAAATTTGTTCGAGACACCTCGTCAACACTTGAAATCTAGCTTAAAGAATTCTTCAAGCTTCATGATAGTTCAAGCTACAATGTAGAAGATATTAAGAGAGAAATCAGGGTCAAGACTCAAGTTCAAGTGCAAGTTGAAGTTCAAGATTCAAATCTAAATGCGGGACTCAAGTACAACTTAAAGTAACATTGAAGCTTCTGAAGTAGTTAAGCTACATCGAGATGAAATCAAGCTTCGTAAAGATCAAAGTCTAAGCAAATGAAGTGTTCAATGTCCATACTTCATGTTCCAGGTTTGATAGACCATTAGATTAACCTTAGGGTAGGTCACTTTGGATACATAATTCAAATAAATATTATTACATGATTTTGCTCTACTCTAAGACCAGTGCTAGACCTTGTTCGACCAGTCCTAGCACTGTCTCAACCAGTCTAAGAAGTTCCAAGACCAGTTCTAAAATTGTTACAATTTATCAGATTTTTTGGTTCGCCTACGACCAGTCCTGGAGTCTGCTCGACCGGTCGTGAGATGGTCTCGACTCGACCTTCGACCGGTCGTAAGGCTTCGACTCAAACTCCAGCAACTAAATCAATTGTTGCACGACCAGTCATTGAGGGGTCTCGACCAGTCGTGGACTGCTTTCGACTAGTCGTGGACTACCTACGACCGGTCGTACAACGGTCTGATCCGATCGCGCTCAAAAATTTAAAAATTAGTTTATTCTAAGACCAGTCGTGGTGACCCTAGCACCAATCGAAGATGAACTTCTTTAGCTATAAATAGCACACGAATTTCAGAGTTTTTCATTAAAAAATTAAGTGAATTCAAGGCTCCACTCTAAGATAAGTTTGTGTTTATTTTTAAGTTATTTTGTCCATAATTTCTTTCTCTTTTTGATAGCTTATTTAATTTGATTTTGTTTCTGTATTCCAATCTGTTTTGAAAAGAGGAATTGACTTATTCCTTCTTCTTGGAATCAAAATCAAATATAGCTACACCTAACTGGTTTAAATTTAAAATCAATTAGAACTTAGAACCATATTAAAGTGAGTAGTGGACATTGAACTTCTATATTCGAATGTCTACTCCAATTGGTTCTTCCAGGCAGCTACAAGAGGAGAAATCTAGGTATTTTACAATTTTGTAAATTTCATTCTATTTTGGTTTTTTGTTTGGGATTCGTAAGAAAAATCTCAATTTGTGTGGTTATCTGAGGAGAGTCAGAAAACTCAGAAGTGTGGGTTTTTGAATTGTGTAAGCCTAAGTTAAAAAGACGCAATTATAAAGGTTTTGGGTGAACCTGTGAAAACCTATTTGATAGTGAACGCTAATATCCCCTGCGTGAGGATATTAGGAGTGGAGTAGCATTCTGTGTGGCTGTTGAAGAACAGCTGGTGTACACACAGGTGAACCACTATAACTCTTTGTCTTGTGGATTGAATGCTTGCTTAAATTTCATATCATTTATCATTCAATTTTGTGAAATGTATGTGTGGATGTGCATGTTGTAACAATTTACATTTCAAGCAAATTTGGGGAGTATTGTAATAAGTTAGATCTTTATTTCTGCACTTTATTTCAAATCCTTGTTATTCAGTTATTTCTATTCAGATTGAGTTATTGATTCAAAAGACATTCTAGAAATAAGGTTGTCCTATCATAAGCCCTTGTTTATTATAGTGTAAGGTTGTCCTTAGAACTAAATTTGTATCAACCTCTCAATACTTATTTGTTGATATTGATTTGATTACAACATTGTATATTGATCTATAATTATAAGGCTATCTATTTAATTTTATTCCGCTCATTTTATCTTAATTTGGCATAGTCTACTCACCCCCCCCCCCCCCTCTAGGACATATAGCTTGGCCATTTCAAGTGGTATCAAAGCCTAATAGCTCGTTCTTATTGTTTTTTTTTTTTTTTTTTGGATTTATTTCCTGAGCTAACAATCTAAGCTATATTAACAAGATGTCAATTTTGATAGCCTATCAGTCACTAGGCCTCCACCCTTTGATGGCTCCAACTATGCCTATTGGAAAGCCCGAATGAGGATCTTCCTCAAATCAATGGATGAGAGTGTGTGGCAAGCCACAATGACTGAATGGAGCCCTCCTACCATTGAAGTAACTAGTATGAATGGATCAAAATCAATGAGAGTAACTCCGTATACTTCTTGGTCCACACTTCAGAAAAGTGAAAGTAGTGCCAATGCAAAAGCACTAAATGCGATCACTTGCGCACTATCACCGGATGAGTTCAAAAGAATCATATCCTGTGATACTGCAAAGCAAGCCTGGGATATATTAGAAATGACACACGAGTGTACATCAATTGTAAAAAAATCTAAAGTTCAACTCCTCACAACCAAATTTGAAGAAATTCATATGGAGGAAAATGAAATGTTTATGGACTTTTACACAAGATTAAATGACATTGTAAACTCAATGTGGGGTCTTGGCGATAAAATTCCAGAAAGTAAAGTATGTGCAAAGATACTGTGCTCACTTCCTGAACGGTTCAACTCTAAAGTTACTGTGATCTAGGAACTTTGTGATACGGACAATATGAGGGTAGAAGAACTAGTTGGTTCTTTACAAACCTATGAGTTAAACTTTAAAGCTCCTAAAGGTATATCTATAGCTTTGAAATCTTCTAAAAATATGTCTGAAGAAAACTCGGATTTAGAAAATTTTGAAGATGATATGGCTCTTTTAGCAAAAACATTCTATAAAATTTTCAAAAGTAAGAAAAATGTCGATTTTCAAAAGACAACTGAAAAGAAATGATCCAAACCTAAGTCCAAAACTTAGAAGTCTTTGAAAGACAGTCAGTGTTATAACTACCAATTGTATGGGCATCTAACAAACAAATGTCCTAAAAAGGACAGACCCAAAAGGAAGGGTATGTTGGCTACTTGGGATGAATCGTCTGATTCTGAAGCCTCTTCTGAATCAGAAAATTCTGAAACCGAGTCGGGCAATGAAGTTAAAGCCCTCATGACTCTAGCCAAGTTTACTTTTTCAGATCACGATGATTCAACAAGTGAAGAAAATTTGAATAATGATTATGAAAATGAAGAAGATCTTAAAGATGCTTATAATGCCTTATATAAGGAAAGTTGTAAAATTGTTGTCAAACTTAAGCTTCAAAAAGAAAAGTTTTTTAAACTCAAAGAATGTTTTGAAACACTTGTTTTAGAAAAATCGCATATTTCAGATTGTTTTGAAAAATTAAAATGTGATTTGGAATTCAAAACCTCCTTGATTGATGATTTGAAATCTGAAAATGAGAAACTTAATGTAACAACCTGTAAATTTCCGTACATTGGGTCGAGTACCACCTCGACCAGAAATCACGTAGGATTAAATCCTTTAGAAATTTAAAAAAGTTAACTAAGTACTAAACCTGGTTAGCCATGAAATTCGTTGGGATCGCTTTAAATACGATCTGCAAGACCTAAAACTTGCAGAATTAGTGACTCTAGGTTACCCTAAAGTCTAGAACCAAACTCATTACCCGTCTGCTCTCGGGAATGAAACGAAACTTCGTATTAGGTCTAGATCGCACATCAGGAGTCCGATTAACACGAAGCTAAGGAACTAGGACCGCCCCACTGGGCTTGACAATCATCTCAAAAATCAGATGATTCCGATGTCCCACGGCCATTCGTTTCAATCCGGAGCGAGGGAGTGTGAAAAACACTATTCCCATCCTAATAAAAATATCAGGAATAGTGATCTGGCATCATTCGGTTGCGCGTCAGTATTAAGCAACCTGACCGTCAGAATCAGACCAAATTACACCCTCGGATTAAGAAAAATTTCAAGAACATTTACATGTACTTGGAATTTCTGATCGTGGCCCACTGACCGTTGAACTGAAAGTGGTCCGCCACGTGTGATCTGGGAATCTGATCGAGTCAAAAATGTAATCCCACGTAGATCTATAGATGGTGAGCTTAAGTCTGACGTTTGGCTCAAGGAGGGCCACCAGAACCTCCCTTTTGAGCTGGAAAAGTGGCGAAATGACTATATATGCAGTCACCCTTGAACCTGAGTCTATTTTAGGGATGTTTTTGGCTATAAAAGGGGCTTAGAACAGCCCCTCTCACAGCCATACAAATTTGGGAGAAAAACCCTAGAGAGAGAAAAAGAAAAGAGAGAGAAGAGCTTGGATTTGTGGGGCCACCTTCCTCCTACTGCTTCCACTCATCACATGGCCTACACCGCCTCATTCCTGGTGTTTTCCCAGCGATATCCATCCCGTTTGGAGGTAAGAAACCCTAACCCTAGGTCTGATTTGAGGTAGGATTGTTGTAGGTTATGAAAAAGCTAATCGATTCCGCTCTTTAGGCTAGAAAACTCCCGTATACGGAAGCTCTACTACCCTTGCTGATTCGTTGGAATTCCAAGGGCCAAGATGAGGACTTTAAGTGTATAAGTTACGTTTTTCAAAGCTTTCAATGTCAGATAATGATAGATTCATGATCTGCATGTAAATGCACATGTACAAAGTGCTTTCCGTTTCCTGTTTCGATTAGTGTTGTAGAATATGGAATTTCACATACTCTTGGTATACGTAGAAATACCGTATACGTATTTTTTTTGAGAAAATGTTTGACATGTTTATTTAATATATGATTATATAATATATGGATAAAATACTAGTTTGGCGAAAGGAATCGCCAAAATACATGTTCCCTTGTAAATGTCAAGTATGTTGAAATTGTGTATTCTAGAAATACCGCATATGTGTAAAATTTGGAAGTGTAATTGTCATGATTATTTTTGTATGAATATGGTATACGCGGGTAAAATAACCGCTTGGCGAAAGAATAACCCTAACACGCGATTTGCTAACATACGTCATGTATGTTGGAATGGCGTGCTCTAAGTGTTGTGTAAATGCTTGTGTGTGTAAAGGATGTGTATTAGTGCCTTGGAAAGGTGCTGATATGGAATTCCCGACTCCCTTAGAGACATGTAGGATCTCCTCCATGTGGTGGTTCGCTAGAACCACTCACTTGTAATGTGTATGTAATTGTAACCCTATGTGGATAGTGCTTTACTACATGCTTCATAACATGCTTCACAACATGCTTTACAACATGCTTTACATCATGTTTCACTTCATGCTTTATAACATGCTTGCTAACATGCATGTATTGCTTGTTTTCATGCTTTACTCCACATGATATTCATAAAACCTGTTTGAGTTTGGGATTATGACTATAGTTCAAACATTCGGTACCAGACTTGCGGTTGTGGCTGAGATTCATATCGCCACAAAGGACGTGTCTGGCGAACCCGAGTCGTACTTCGGTTGGCGATAGTGGTTGGCCACACGGAGTGCTTTTGCGCTCCATATCGCTCAACTTGTGGTGCGCTCGAGCTAGTCAGGCTCGCCAAGTAAACCGAAATGTATTTGTGTGTTCACCATGTTTGGTCGCTACTGCTTGAACCTAGGGTACCAAACTTACTAGTGGTGATCTCGTTTAACCATGGTACCTCGATCTGCTAAGTCGCATGAGCCGGGCATGGTGGTATGGGACACCGTGGTCGAGCTGTCGGCCTACGCTGGGGCCATGTGCCTCCCCGTAGTGACCATTGCGCAACCAAACTCGTGAGCCGATACGGTGGTATGGGACACTGTATTCGAGCTGTCGATACTTCAGCGAGAGCCGAGTACGGTGAGACCCGTGCTCGTGCTGACGAGCGACGAGTCCTCCATAGTATCATCGAGTGTACTCCAAGTATCTGTGATTGGCGACGAGTCTTTCACAGCAACTAGAGTGTGAGTTGAGCCGAGTACGGTGAGACCTGTACTCGAGCTGACGGCTAGTGATTGAGCCGAGTACGGTGAGACCTGTACTCGAGCTGATGGCCAGCAATTGAGTCGCATACGGTGAGATCTGTATCCGCGCTGACGGGTGACGAGCCCTTTGCGATGCCTTCACTACGCTTCTCAAACTATAATATCGTATGAGAATAACTAGGATTGACGACCCTAGAATGGATCATGTTGGGAATGATACAAGGGAGGTACCTTAGTTTTCCAATCCTGCTTGTTAAAATGGACTAATAAAAACTTGGTAATCATGAGCATCATCGCACCGCATGTGCTTTGTAGATGTGGCGCACTGAGGGAGTTAGCATTCGCGAACGTAAGATGATGTCGCTTGAGGGTGGTTTGGCAAGGGCATACAGCATCATGTCATATCATTTTTATACTTAACAAGAGTAGTTAGAAATGTTTGATTTGTACTGCTTTATCATTACTGCTTGATTGATTTGATAACATGTTAACCTATGCTTTATTGTTCCACTGAGTTAGCTACTCACTCCCACGTTACGGGACGGTGTTTTGCAACACCCACCAGACTCTGTCGCAGGTGTAGATGGCGCCTTGGTTCAGGAGCTGGAGCCCGACTTTGATGAGGATCAGGAGGAGTTCTCCTTTATGCAGTATTCTGACGGCTTTGCTTAGGTCGGCTGCATCGCGGGATTTTCAGGGCCTCTCTTGAGGATTGTATTTTGATTTTTGACTTAGAAACAATACATGTATAATGGTACTCATTTAGTACTCATACTCTGGAGTTTAGAAAATTTTGTTACTTTACATACTTTGAATATAAAATTTCAGTCTTCCACTTGCCTTTATACAATTGAACTGGAGTATGAATTACTGTTTTGGTATAATCTCATTCATGTTTATTGCGCTAACTCAGACAACATTTAACCAGCATTGTGTATGTTGCATACGTGATGCGTTGGAACTCGGGAGTTGAGTTCATACTCGACCCCCGAATTTCAGGGCGTTACACTTAAAAATGAAGTATCTTCTCTTCTGAGTTTGAAGGATACATGGAGATATGCCCAGGGTGATCCAAAGTTAGAAAAATTATTATCCGTATCAAGAAAATGTGGCGATAGATCCGGGTTGGGCTATGAGAAAAATACAGCTCCTAAACAGAAGCATACCTCTCCCAACTTTGTGAAAGAAGAAGCTTCTAACTCAAAAGGAAAGAGTACTTGTCAAAATTTTCTAAAAATACAAAAACTTTTCAAAAACCCAAAAGCAGCTATTTTAAAAATCAGACCAGAAATTCTCTTGCTGAAAAAATAATTGGTTTACTTAAAGAGCTCCTAAAATCTAACCCAGTAGGTCATTCTTACAACATCCGACAAAAGAAGACCAACTATGTTCCTAAACCCAAAACTGTTACGAAATGGGTTCCTAAAGTTGCCTGCTTGGTAGCCCACACTGCGTTAAAAGCAACAAACCATTCAAAATGGTACCTAAACAGTGGATGTTCCAGGCACATGACAGGTGACAAGGCTTTATTCACCGATCTAAAAGATATGACTGATGGATCAGTCACATTTGGTGATGGTAGCAACTACAAGATTATTGGCCAAGGTATGGTTCAACTTTATAATCTTCTCTTATTTAAGAATGTTTCATATGTTGAGGGATTAAAACACAACCTGTTAAGCATATCTCAAATATGTGACAACAACCATAGTGATAAATTTTCTAATTAAGGTTGTGAGATTATAGATAAAAAGGGTTCTGTAATATTAACTGGTTGCAGAACTTCTGAAAACTGCTATATAGTATGCAATGGAAGCTCATTTAATCAAACGTGTTACATGGTCCATACTAATGAGACAGAATTATGGCATAAAAGCCTTGGACATGTACACTACCGAAATTTGTACAGATTGAGCAAAGGAGAACTAATTAAAGGTCTACCTAAAGTGCAAAAAGTAGACAAAATATGTGGTGAATGCCAGTATGGTAAACAAACGAGGAGCTCTCACAAAAAGGTGAACTCCAATACCACATCTAGACTACTCGAGCTTCTCCATATGGATCTTATAGGACCAACCAGAATGGAAAGTCGAGGTGGCAAAAAACATCTTGGTCATTGTAGATAGATTATACAAGATACACTAGGTTTCATTTTTAATAGATAAATCAGAAACTCTTGATGAAGTGAAAAAGATTACTAAACGGATCCAAACTGAAAAATGTTCTCAAGTCAGTAAGATCCGAAGTGATCATGGATCCGAGTTTGAAAATAGAGATTTTGAGAAACTCTGTAGCGATTAAGGAATATTACATGAATTCTGTATGCCCAAAACTCCACAACAAAATGGTATTGTGGAAAGAAAAAATAGAGTGCTTCAAGAAATGGAAAATGTTATGTTAAATAACATGAAGCTCCCTAGAAATTTATGGGCTGAAGCAGTGAATACCACCTGCTACATTATCAACCGTGTTTATATTTATAAATCTAATAATAAAACGACTTATGAAATGTGGTTTGAGAAAAAGCTTACTGTCAAATATTTTCAAATTTTTGGCAGCAAGTGCTATATTTTACGTGACCGTGAAAATCTGGGAAAGTTCGATACTAAAAGTGATGAAGGGATCTTTTTAGGATACTCTTTAAACAGTTGTGCATATCATGTTCTGAACAACAGGACCGGTGTGATTCAAGAGTCAATAAATGTAGTAATTGACGATCACTTGAATACACCTGCCCCTAGTTCAGATAATGATGAAGCTCTTATATATGAAAAACCAGATACTTCATCAAGTGAAACTAATTCTCAATTAAGAACTGTTAAAGATCATCCAACTGATCAAATTCTTAGAAACCCTTTCACTGGTGTGCGCACTCATAGACAACTAGAAGACATATGTAATTACGTGTGTTTTACATCTCAGATTGAACCTGTAAACGTAAAAGAAGCTCTTTCTGATGAAAACTGGATAGTTGCTATGCAGGAAGAACTTAATCAGTTTGTCAGAAATGATGTCTGGTATCTAGTTCCTAGACCTAAAGATAAACACATTATTGGAACAAAATGGATTTTCAAAAATAAGTCTGATGAATTGGAAAATATCATTCGAAACAAGGCAAGACTGGTTGTGCAAGGGTACACGCAAACTGAAGGGATTAATTATGATGAAACTTTTGCCCCAGTTGCTCGCCTTGAATCGATCAGACTTTTCATATCTATTGCATGTTTTAAAAAGTTTAGAATTTTTCAAATGGATGTGAAGAGCGCCTTTTTGAATGGTGACTTACATGAAGAGGTATATGTTGAACAACCGACTGGGTTTGAAGACCCTAAGCTTACCAATCATGTATACCGCCTTAAAAAGGATCTTTATGGTCTGAAACAAGCTCCTAGAGCATGGTATGAAAAATTGACTAAGTTCTTACTAAGTCACAAGTTTCAAATGGGTAGTGTCGATAAGACGCTCTTTGTTAAGAAACATAACGATGATATCTTAATGGTTCAAATCTATGTTGATGATATAATTTATAGATCAACTTGTACTAACATGACTGTTAAGTTTGCAGATCTAATGAAATCTGAATTTGAAATGAGCATGGTTGGTGAATTAAATTATTTCCTAGTGTTGCAAGTAAAATAACAATCGGATGGAATTTTTATTTCACAAACTAAGTATGCATTAAACTTGATTAAGAGATTCGGATTTGAAAATGGTAAGAACTTTGATACTCATATGAGTACAACTCTAAAACTCTTAAAAGACTCTACAGGTAAAGATGTAGATCCTAAATTGTATCGTAGTATGATAGGTAACTTACTTTACCTAACTGCAAGTAGACCTGATATTACTTTAAGTGTTGGAATTTGTGCTAGATATCAGTCTATTCCAAAGAATCTCACTTAACTAATGTTAAACGAATAATTAGATATATTGCAAGTTCAGTTAATCTGGGTCTTTGGTATCCCTATGATACTAATATTTAATTGGTTGGGTATTCGGATGCTGATTGGGCAGGAAATATAGATGATAGAAAATCAACCAGCGGTGGTTGTTTTTACATTGGAAACTGTCTGGTTTCTTAGTTTAACAAGAAACAAAGTTCCATATCACTCTCAACTGCTGAGGCCGAATATATTGTAGCAGGAAATGCATGTACTCGTTGGTTTGGATGAACGTATGCTGAGTGATTATGGAATTGCTCAAGACTCGATGGTGTCTATGTGATAATTCCAGTGCAATAAACATTTAAAAAACTCAATCCAGCATTCACGTACTAAGCACATTGATATTCGGTTTCATTATATTCGTGAAATTAATGGAAGAAAAAATAGTATCTTTAGAATATATTCCTACCGAGACTCAGCTTGCTGACATTTTCACTAAAACGCTCGACAAAAGCAGGTTTAACAAATTGAAATTTGATCTTGGTATGTGCGATTTTAAATGATTGATCATGCATAGTTGTATTATATTGTATATAATGTTAATATGTTTAAATTTTAAAATTTTGTGAAAATTGCATATTTTTTTTCCTGGTCTAAGACCGGTCGAGAACGTGCTCGACCAGTCTTACTACGATCGGTCGAGTATGTCAAAAGACCGGTCGTGCGCACAGTGATCCTTTTAATTTGGGAAAAACTTGTTTCTTCTTCATTCTAACCCTCCTCACCAACGAGCCAAGCTTCGACTAGTCAAACCCTTGTGTTCGATTCCTCCAGGTTAGAGTTATTTTTCTTGTTTTCTTGGAGAATCTTAATCTTTACTCTTAATTTTCTTGATCATTGTTGTGTATTTCATATAAATCTTCAACTTTTTGGATTCTTCTTCCTTTTTGTTGAATCTAGAGAAACCCATCTCTATTTTCTTGAACTTTCTTTCATTTCTTCAAGAATATGGAATCTAAAGGTAAAAAGAAAATTCATAAAGGTGCTTCTTCTTCTCGTACAAATGCTATCACTAGACGTCATCTTAGGGATCCTGAAGATGATCCTCTGCATGTACGTGACCTGCGTATGCGCAATGTTATTGTTGAAAAAGCGGTTGACTTAAATCATATTGCTTCTTTCGGACTTTTTCCTCTCCTTCAATCTGTAGGTTGGGAAAACATTTTACGTTGGGACGGGCCGGCATACCAGTCCATAGCACAGGCCATGGTTGCATGCATATCTGACTTTTCTACTGAGCAACTGACTTTTACAATTGATACTAGAGAAGGGCAGTTTCATGTTGATCGATACTTAATTTCCGGCCTTATGGATATTCAAGTAAATGATGATGGTGTTCATCCTAGTGCACTTGCTAAGAAAGTGTCAGAATCAAAAAAACGTATTTTTACTAGAGCATTGTGCAACATGAATGCACCATGGATTGCAAATGAAAATGCCCTTAAAACCAGATACTTCTTACCCAAATACAGAGTTTTGCATTGTATCTTCACTTCTAATCTGTATCCCTGCTCTGGAAACAAGACTGAGCTGACTCTGTTTATGGTTCGTATTTTGTACTCTATCGTTACTGGTGCTAATATCTGTTTGCCCTCTGATTTGTTCCTCTATCATTCAAATTGTAGTCATCCTGGTCATGGTGATATTCCATTTGGAAATCTGTTAAATGTATTAGCACTCACATGTTAGTCGCTATGCCGTCAGTGAGGCTCTATCCAACACCTCATATTTAACAATTCCAACCTGAATAAATGAAGTTGGGTTTGGCTCCTAGTCAAGTTGATGTTGATGGGGTGATGCTGCTGCTGAAGCTGAGATGGGTGTCGAAGGTGATGAGTTGCCGGCCGATGATATTGACATGGATGAATTTTTAATGAAATTGATTCTGATTCTGGAAATGATCCAGACTTTGAACCATCTGATTTCAATGCATGTCTTAGGCATTAGAGGAAAAGGAGAAAGGATAGAACAGATGAATGTTGGCCACAATCAACAATTTAAAAATATGTGCAAATATTTTAGGCAATTACAGAAGAGCCTTCATCAAAGTGATCCTAACATTCCTGCTCCATCTTCTGGTTCGATTGAGAATGTGTAATCTTTGGTCTGTAACAAGTTTACTAAGTTTCTTTCCTTGATTGTGTGGATAACTGTCTTAAAACATCACTTGTTAATCTTTAAATAGTAACTCTGACTCACCTTGCTTACTTCTTTGATTTGTTCTTCCCTCTGCACTTTTTATCATTTTATCTTTTTGAGTTGTTATCTCTATTTCTGTCTTTCATGTCCTATCTTTGTTTCTTCCTTTGTCATATTTTGACAAAAAGGGGAGAACGTGTGCATTCTATTATGGAGTATGATTGATATGATGTATACTGATATTATAGAGTATGATTGATATGATGTATACCTACTCAGAGGGAGTTGAGGTGTATTAACACAGGGGGAGTTGAGTTGTCTCAGTTGCTTATTTTATGACAACTGGTGCATGATTCGTTATTGTAAAATGTGATGCTTATCTTATTGAAGTATGAGAAGTGTTTTGTCACAAATTTGACAAAGGGGAAGATTGTAAGTGCTATGATTTGATTCCTCTTTGATTGTCAAATTTTGTGTGCCAAAACTTCTTCGTATGTTGTGTGTTATATCTTGATAAATTTGTTCGAGACACCTCGTCAACACTTGAAATCTAGCTCAAAGAATTCATCAAGCTTCATGATAGTTCAAGCTACAATGTAAAAGATATTAAGAGAGAACTCAAGGTCAAGACTCAAGTTCAAGTGTAAGTCGAAGTTCAAGATTCAAATCTAAATACGAGACTCAAGTACAACTTAAAGTAACATTGAAGCTTCTGAAGTAGTCAAGCTACATTGAGAAGAAATCAAGCTTCGTAAAGATTAAAGTCTAAGCAAATGAGTGTTCAATGTTCATACTTCATGTTCCAGGTTTGATAGACTATTAGATTGACCTTAGGGTAGGTCACTTTGGATACATAATTCAAATGAATATTATTACATGATTTGGTATACTCTAAGACCAGTCCTAGACCCTGTTCAACCAGTCCTAGCACTATCTCGACCAGTCTAAGAAGTTCAAGACCAGTCCTAAAATTGTTGCAATTTATCGAATTTTTTGGTTCGCCTACGACCAGTCCTGGAGTCTGCTCGACCGGCCGTGAGATGGTCTCGACTCGACCTTCGACCAGTCATAAGGTTCGACTCAAACTCCAGCAATTAAATCAATTGTTGCACAACCAGTTGTAGAGGGGTCTCGACTAGTCGTGGATTACTTCGACCAATCGTGGACTACTTACGATCGGTCGTACAACGGTCTAATGCGATTGCGCTCAAAAATTCAAAAAATCAGTTTATTCCAAGACCAGTCGTGGTGACCTAGGACCAGTCGAAGACGAACTTCTTTAGCTATAAATAGCACACGAATTTCAGAGTTTTTCATTGAAAAATTAAGTGAATTCAAGGCTCCACTCTGAGATAAGTCCGTGTTTATTTTAAGTTATTTTGTGCATAATTCTTTCTCTTTTGATAGCTTTTTTAATTTGATTTTGTTTCTGTATTCCAATCTGATTTGAAGAGAGGAATTGACTTATTCCTTCTTTTGGAATCAAAATCAAATATAGCTACGCCCAACTGGTTTAAATCTAAAATCAATTAGAACTTAAAACTATATTAAAGTGAGTAGTGGACATTAAACTTCTATATTCGAACGTCTACTCCAATTGGTTCTTCCGGGCAGCTACAAGAGGAGAAATCTAGGTATTTTACAATTTTGTAAATTCCATTCTATTTTGGTTTTTTGTTTGGGATTCGCTAGAAAAATCTCAATTTGTGTGGTTATCTGAGAAGAGCCAGAAAACTCAGAAGTGTGGGTTTTTGAATTGTGTAAGCCCAAGTTAAAAAGACATAATTGTAAAGGTTTTGGGCGAACTTATGAAAACCTATTTGATAGTAAACGCTAATATCCCCTGTGTGAGGATATTAGGAGTGGAGTAGCATTCTGTGTGGCTATTGAAGAACAGTTGGTGTACACACAGGTGAACCACTATAACTCTTTGTCTTGTGGATTGAATGCTTGCTTAAATTTCATATCATTTATCATTCAATTTTGTGGAATGTATGTGTGGATGTGAATGTTGTAACAATTTACATTTCAAGCAAATTTGATCATTATTTCTGCACTTTATTTCAAATCCTTGTTATTCAATTATTTCTATTTAGATTGAGTTATTGATTCAAAAGACGTTTTAGAAATAAAGTTGTCCTACCATAAGCCCTTGTTTATTATGGTTTAAGGTTGTCCTTAGAACTGAATTTGTATCAACCTCTCAATACTTATTTGTTGATATTGATTGATTACAACATTGTATATTGATCTATATTGTAAGGCTATCTATTTAATTTTATTCCGCTGATTTTATCTTAATTTGGCATAGTCCTATTCAACCCCCCCCCCCCCCCCCCCCACCCCCCCCATCTAGGACAATAAGCTTGGCCATTTCAACATCCATAATGCCTAATGTTAGTAACAAGTATTTCTAGTATCCAATTCTGCTATCCACATAATGCCTGTGGAGACCACAGCCTTGATATTACTACAACATATAGTGATTATATCACACAAATGCAAGGTGCATGAGTCACATTATCCAGTCATGTATCAATCCTGCGCATACTGCGCGCTCATGTGGGGCAACTCTCTCTCATGGAGTCCCATAACAATTCGCTTAATGGCATATGCTATGATCAATCACTCCTCATATCAAACATACATATGATGCGCATGGGCATGAATCATGAAGTTATACTAAGCATATTTTACAGTAATGTTGTACTCTCCTCATATCAAGGATGGGTCTAGATGATCTACTCGTATCGAGAATGGGCCCAAGAACAAGGAGTGGGCTTCCTCATCCATTCTATCATGTCATGAAAAGGGCTCCCTTATGGAGACTCGGTAAGCACATAAGGTGGGCTTCAAGGTTTAGATAATACTACTAGCATCAATGGGGGCCCAATGGTTTGGGGTTAGCCCAATAAAGTGAGATGGGTCATATTAATAACAGCGGGGGCCCAACGATTTGGGTTAGCCCATTAAGAGGAGATGAGAATGGGCCTAATAACGGACCCTAGGAATGGTTACAATGTGGACATTTAATCATCATTGAACTTACAATGTGGACATTTAACTACCATTGCTCCCAAGGTGTGGCCCATTTAGAACCTATCATATAATGGGGTGTCCATGGTTCTTTATACTACTTAGGAAAATGGATGGGGCATCAT